>CAEGAF010194971.1:0-15793 GCA_903067075.1 Micropoecilia bifurca
TATATATGTGTGTGTATACACATAAGTCCTTCACAACACATGACACTCATTGCAGATGCTTAAAAAAACGCACATTTTTAATTATGATGTATATCTGATGACAATGTGAAAATCTTTGAAGATAAATGCTCTGCTAAAACAAGAGTCTTCCTTTTTATTTTAGCTCCTCCTTCACCACATCCGAGTGGAACTACAACCTCATTACTGCATAGGAGGAATTGATTTGTTTGTCTTTCACCTAATAACAAGTCAACAAACATATGTCAACTTTTAGACTTATCCACACTCCCTGAATATCTTTATTCACTTTTATCCATGGCTTTGGTGAAAGATGACTCTCCTGAAGCAAGGCCCCTGATTGGAGCCTGCTGATGTATACCTTGCAAAATGTAAAGTGGACCCCATAATTACTGCTTGGAGACGCCACAGTACTGTTGATTTACCATGGGATGGATATCAGTTATCCGATGAAAGCAGCGGACATGAACTTGTTTATCTCGCTGCTGGTGACGACGGAAAAAGGAAAAGTTTCAAGCTTCGCTGCTCATTGTGGGCCAATGAGATAGAGGCAGAGACACGGCAAAACAAAAGGCAGCCAGAGAAATTTGCATGGTGCTCAATTATACATTAGCGAACATCACTTGGCAATCTGTTCATATCAATTTAATTGGATTTTAATACTGCCTGTGATCTTGTTTCCTAATTAACAGCAGCGGCTGGCAATAAAGCAGAAGCATGCACCCAGCAACACCTTTGATCCAGGCCATATGGACTTGCTCAGAGCTCATTGGTAGGGGGAGAGAAAAATATCAGTCACCTAAATATGGGCCTATGACAAGCCAGTGGATATGTGTGTGTGTGTGATGTTGGCCCTTGTTTTTGTTGGGTCTTCTGTGTGTCCATGCATGTGTGAATGCATGTTTTTCTCACATCATGTTTGCGTCTTCTGCTTCCTGTCTGTGTGTGTGTGTGTGTTTGTGTGTGTGTGTGTGTGTGTGTGTGTGTGTGTGTGTGTGTGTGTGTGTGTGTGTGTGTGTGTGTGTGTGTGTGTGTGCGTGTGCGTGTGTATGCATGCACACAAGTGCATCCGTTTGTCGGACTTGCCTGGTTGTGTGCGTGGAAGCGTGTGCGCCTTCCAGGGGGTGGGGGGATCAGCGCAGCCCCCAGATGGTGGATATCGCTCCTGCCTTGCGCCTTCATTGATTAATTTCTTCCCTGATTGGTTGTGATTACTGATAAATAAAACATGATCTGGGGATCAGATGCAAATCAGCTCAGGATGGGGTGGGAGAGAGGGGCTGTTGATTGGTTTCTGAAATCTGTGTATTTCTTGCCCCGCTGCCCTCGACTCAAGAGTCGAGGGCAAGAAAAGGGCATATCTTGTTTTTTTTTTATTGCAGGCTGACATGCTAACTCAGCCTCTTTGATCAAGTTCATCACATCTGATTCCTGACTGTCACTGTTACCTTTCTCATCTATGAAGTTTATCCCAAAAATATTTTAGTTGGCAACCCTAATAGTCTGCTGCACCTTTACAGAGCACAGATCAATGAGGAAGTTTAATATAGTTGATCTTGTTGAATATTTTTGACTTGCCTGCTAAAATTGTTTGTCAGTTCAGTTTTTTGGGACCACATTTAAGTCAGGCAAACAGTTTGAAGAAAATTAAACGTGTTCCCACCAGCAGCAGTGAGGAAAGGTAAACCAGAGTTAGAGAAACGACAAAACACATCAGAATGTAAGATGTTAATGAGAGCAGACTTATAAAAAGACAAATGAGTTGACAAGAAAAGTAATGGACAACTCATAATGACTACCACAAAAATCATTTTGTGTTTTCCTTAAATTGTATTTTACTGTTTCACTTGGTTCTAGGGGTTGTGCATTTGCCTCTTGTAAAGTCTTTTTAGGTCATGTAACGGTTTTAACCTTTTGAAGAACATGTTGCTTAGAAACTACAGCTTTTTTGACAGGATAAAACGGGTAGAGTTCCTTCATGTGATAAAAGTACATAGTCCTAATTTTTGATTCATGGAAACATTACAAAAACATTTTTGAGACTAGAAAAAAATTATTTAAGCTCTCATTTATGGAAAATATTTAACTTATTTCAAAACAGAAAAAGTTTGGATTGTGTATAGTGACCTTGTACTGGCCACTTTTTCTCTCTCAGCATTCAACTCTATATTCTCAATTTATCCATTATTTCAAAAAGAAGTACTTCTTGACCCAGAGTAATTAACTTTTTGTGCAACTTTTTTTGTATTTTGCACAGAATGTACCCCATACTCAGTGTCTCGACGTTTACTTGTTTCTCTGTTCCCAATTGAATCGTTGATACTGTTATTTGCTATCATTCTCTTTGAAGCAGGGGTCATGGTAACCGACTGTTTTTGGTCTTTGATTGTTCTTAAAACAGTGACAAAAAAACCAGAAGTCCACCTTTAATTCTGACAGATTACAATTCACACACATATATTATTAGACATTATAGAGACACACATATATTTTCTACTTTAAGCACAGAATACTACATCAAGAAAAAAAAGAAAAAAATACTTTCAGCAGAAAGTATTTGAATTAGTGAGTTACAGTTACAACTGTTTTTTTTATTACTATTTTACTGTGAAATTTTTACTGTGAAATGCAGATAGTCAAATTATGTTTCCAGGGAGAGTTATCACAATGTCCTCCAGAAAGAGGGCAGGTCAACAGTCTGACACAAAGTCTGCATTCAGCTAACAACACCAACAGATTTAGCAGCCTTCAGTAAGCTTCATATTCATTCGGAAATCTGGTTGTTTCTGTGAAGAATGCTAATTTATAATTAGATTTTCTAAATCTAGGAAAGTGACAAAAAGAGAGAGGAGTATGTGTGGGGAGATTATTGACTTATTTACCAAAATAAACAATGCAGGTCTGTGGTTAAATCATCTTGGGCTAAAATCAGCTTGTGGGAATTAGATGAACAGCATCAGTTAGACAGCAAACGGTTGGTGAGTTTATCCACACACTACGCTGCTCTAAAGGAAAAAAAATAAATAAAAAAATGCACTAAAAGATGTTGAGCTTGATCAAATTCTAGAGATATTGTGTCAAATAAAAGGTACATGACAAATTTCTCTCTTGCCCAATCCAGATGGTTTGCCGCAATAATTTCTATCCTGTTTGATTTATCTGCAGCGAACGCTCAATTTCCCTATGCAAAGTTTACAGGTTCAACTTGACATTATTACCCCAGTTTTGAGGAGGCCTCTTTATTCAAAGTCAATTAAATGGCAAAGGAATGCTGCGCGGATTTATAAAAGGAGAACTGCGTTTGAGAGGGGAGAAGGGGAGGATTTCAGAAGCAAACAAAGCCTTTTACAAGAGGTGAGAATTTCAAAAGATAATGCATAAATCTACATCTAAATCTGAAATCACTCCCTCAAAATGCCAAATCTCTGAACATCCCTCCATCAGTTCTCATCTAGAGACACAAGGGCATTTTACATTATAAACAGGATCATTTTAGAGGATCTTTAAACATGGATTTGAATTCAAATGCACAGGGGCAGGTGAAGATCAAGTATCCTGGTTTCTGGATAAAACTCCAGTTTGACCTAAGGGACAATTTAAAGGTAAAGGTTAGGAACAAATATCTAAAAATATCAATATCAACAAATATCTTTTTATTTGACAATAAAAAGTCCTAATGTTTTCTAATTTTTATGAGAAATATGCCGCTGACTAAGACATAATTATACTTTTTTTTCTACATTGCTGTTGATTAAAATATCTGGGAGAAAAAAAGAAGATTTAAAGACTTTATACTGGCAAATTCTGACTATATATGCAAAAGACAAAAAAATAAATAAAGCAAGATGAAGCATCGACAAATATTCTTCAAAAATGTAAAGAACAACACATTATTGGTGAGGACTGTGCAAGTATGTGTGCGTGAGACTCATTGGATTAAAGGGCTATTGTGCGGAGGTAGAAGCCCCGGGGCTTTCATTTGGGGACGACTTAGGGTCTTTTCTTTGCAAATTAAATTATTTTCCTCAACTGGTATGTGAGATTTTCATAAGCACACAGTTTCCTCTCTATCAACCACGAGCAGCTCCATCTTTCTGTTTGCTGTGTAGAAGCAGTGTAATCACATGTATAGCTATAACTCTGCCTTTTGGAATCGCTCCATAAAAGCGTGCATCTTCCAAGAGGAAATGGGAAATCGCTCTGCTTTTTATCGACATGTAGATTAGAACATACTGAACATCTCAGCCCACAGACGGATGCAGCTTTTTTTTTTTTTTTTTCAGGATCCCATGTAACGAAGACTCCATGGATGCAACTAAAAATAAAAATAAAAAAATGCCGCCGGTGGTGCAGCTCCTATTCGGCAAAGTTTCATTACTTTTAAAAAACTGGAGATTTTTACACTAAATTATAAGTACTGACCATTAATTACTTTGTGACATATGTGGTCTCAAACAAATATTGTTTTCTAACCAAAACTATCAAAATTTGATGCCAAAACCAATCAAACGTCAACTTAAAACGAAATGATAGCTCCGGTATTGAGCAAAAATAGGATCTGAATTACACAACTGTTCCAGAAACACTCCAAACCCTAACTGGTGGGGAGAAATCTTGAGTTTTATCTGTTCAGCTATCTCCTTTTCCTCTGCATTAAAATTCAGGAACATTCCTTTTGTAAATGAATGTGACCTTTTGCCGTTTTTGTATGGTAAAAAAGAGAGTTTATTTTTTTTGTCTCTACTATGTTGTCACAAAATAACTGTAGCATCACCTTTGTTTACTTTTGCTTGACGGATTCATGGATGGCAAATTTAGCTCTTTAATCACAGAAGATGACCTACAACACTTCTGAATTACTTTCATTGCAACTCACTCTGAGTTGAACGAGCTCAGATTTGTTAGTAGAGATTTGATTTGTGAAGTGAGACAACACTTTGGGCAGGTGGACCCAAACTCAGTTTCTTTATCACTCACCATCCATCCATTCATCCCTTCTTTTCCATGCATGATTGCAGGGGAGTTGGCACATGTCTGCACAGGTCATTGGCAAGAAGCGGAGCTGGACAAGCCGCCTGCCAATCACTGGAAAACATAAAGATGTAGAACAAACGATTACGGACGTAAAGAGAAAACGAAGGCATGTGAACTATTATTTGAAGAAATTCTTTAAAAGAAAATATCTAAGCCCTTTATATTATTAGATAATAAAATGTATATCAAGCTAAACTTTTGTCTCCTTTATTATTCTGTATTCGTGGTACTTTGTGCAGTCGTCAACACTCAACCTGGCTTTGGTGCTGTTTAGCTAGCAGGTTGTTCCAGAGTCTTTGGTTATTGCACTGAGGCATTGTTCTGATGTACAGCAGATGGAGGAAAAATGGCTCTGCTAATGTTGTCAGTAAACAAGGCGGTAAATCAGCCAGGCAGCCGTCGCAGCAGGATTGAGTCTGAGAGCAGAGGCGTGTGGACTTGGAGACTTGATGCGAGCGCGGCACTTTGAGCAGCGGCGCTGATAAGGACGGCCGAGTGCGCAGCTGGTTTACTCTGCTGACAGAGAGAGTGCGAGGCAGACAGGCGGCTGCAGATAGAAGCTTATTCTGGCTGCTGTTGGGCTCCTGGACGGGTCCGCACATTTGTGTGTATTTGCTGGCTTTGGGGAGTGAATATCGGCCTCTTCGTTTTTGACAGGGCCTGTCCGTTGACGAGGGATCCTTTTCTCATTAAGCCCCCTCTCCCTAATCCTCTGCCTCGTTTGAAACCCGGTCCACACCTCTTCTCCGTCAGTGAGAAGAAAAAAATGAAAAGCTATTTGTTAGAAGATGCTCCGGCTCTTTCTGCCTTTGCTCTCCGTCTCTTCTATCCACCTTTCGGCCCCCTCCTCCCCTCCTTTCTCTTTATCAATGAATATACCACTCCTGACACTAAAGACTTAACATCAAATGAGCTTGGAAATCCATTTTCACACTTTTGGCTGCCCATTCCAAAGCTTTGTATTTTTTTTTTCTATTTCATAGGAGGCGAACGGAGTGTGGCTCACAGACACAGTTGCCTTTGTTCGTCTGCCCTCTGGCCCTCAGTGCCCAGGCTGCCGGTACCACCGGGAGACGGCTAGAGCAGATCAAACGGGCTGCAGCGAAGAGCGCCGTTACCTGGCCCCAAAAGATGCCCCCTGGCTCTCACAATTAAATCAGCCAGCTCGTAAAAAAAGGAAAAAAAGAAAAATCCTGGTACCGTCAATCAAAATAATTTACCCAGGCACGGTTGCTTTCTTAAAGGCGCACCGCTGCTTTCCTGACGGGGCCTGTCCACTTAATTTCAAAGCTCTTTATTCAAATCAGGGCTGAGGAGGAAGTGCCGGCAAGCACCGCAACCAGTATTCTTATCCTCTAGCCTCCAGTTGTCTTCAAAAATAATGTGGGGGAGGAGGAGGGGGACGAAGGGAAAGAGATAGGAGAAAGAAAAGAGGAGCCCGGTGAGGCAGCGTGTCATTTGAATAATACGCTGGACACTTTCAATCTCCCAGAACATAAGAGGAAGGTTTTAATGCACAGGGTGCAGGAAGCGCACACGGTGCCCCCGGATGCCTCAGTGGAGAGCTGTTGAAAAAAACGTGTGCTGAAGTCAGATGGAGGTTAAACTCAAAAGTTGGGCTGACCAAAGAGGTGGGCTGAATGTAAAACCAACATCGCTGGCTTCTCTGTGTTTTCTCTGTGTTGAATAAGCCAATCATACCCAGACGAAAACACAATCTTGTTGTGCAGCGAGAAAAAGAAATGGACACCAAACAGATAAATGGAAGCATACCGGTGGGCTCTGGTTGTGTTTCTTTTCTTTTCTTTTTCTTTTTTTTTACCAAAACAAACATTATTCATGAAGGATCTTTATTTCATATTTACAGGCTCCCTTATAAGTTGTGCAAATCATTAAAAAACCCAGGTGCTGGTGTATTTCTCCAGTGGGTCCACTGAAACAAGGACTCTTGACACAAAGAACAACACGCATCAAATGGCAGATTAACTTTCAGTTAAGCTTATATGCAATGTTTTGAACACAGTACCAAAAGAAAAGACAAGAAATCATGGGGAACTCCACATGGAAAGGCCATGGTTGGGTTTCAAATGCAAAACGTTCTTGCTGGAGTTCAACAGTGTACAGAGTACAACTGGGATTCCGAAATTTAAAACAAAAAAATCTTATATTAATGACTTCAAACCTTTCGTGCACACATTTTTCTTGTTTCAGAACAGTTTTAATTGAGCTTTTTTCTTTTTTCCATTGGTTTAAGGAAATAAAAGAAAACTAGACACATGGTTGCTGGAATTTATAATTGAAAATCACAAATTAAGCCTCAGACCAGATTGCAGTAGCAGTATGCTACACAGTTACAGAAAGTCCCTATGCAGATTGCTGAGCCTGAGAATGTGGATAGTGGGTAGAATGGACTTTAGCACATAGTTTAAAAAAGGCTGCTATTGAGAACTGTTAAAATCAACCGAAAAGCTACAACATCCAGTGACAAATACCCACAGTGAATAGAGAGTAATTATTCATTAATGTGTGTGTTCATAAGAGATTGCTTGCAAGATGTCACAGAAAAGAAACTCAATAATAGTACTTTTTCAATCAAACGAAGCTATAAAATACATGGAATTTTGACATTTATTAAACTAATTTTAACTGCTTTTATTTGTGATTAGCACAGATAGAATTAAATGTCTCTTTAAAACTTCACTTTTATAATCAACAGATATGATGAGAAGGGAATGCTTTGCAAATGAGCTCTGCTTGTGTTTAAACTAAAAAAAAAGATTCCTAATCTGCCAAAGTTTAAAATTATATGAAATATTTCAAACATTGGTTTATGTCTGTATCAGTGAATGGATCAGTGGCATCTGCCTGATATCCAATCCAAGAATGGTGTCAGGAAGTTTTCCTTCATCTTTTTTTGTTGAACATGGCTTCAAACATAGAGGTGGTTGGGGAAAACGTCGCCTCCTAAAACAGTTAAATATTTTGTTTGCGGGAATCGTTCCACATTTTCATTTTTCTTGCAGTTTCATCATGATCTATGGTAGGATTACTCAAAATGTCCCTGTCTTTTCAGCACAGCATATATAATAAATGCAAACTTGGACCTAAAATACTCGTCTTTTTCAGCTTTACCTTTAGATTTTTCTTAGCATGTGAGGTTTCTGTGGCCCTTAATCACTGCTTTCCCTCCCCCCCCCACATTTCAAGTGATGACCAACAAACACCTTACGCAGGTATTGTATCCAGGAAATCAATTTTGGCTTCTCTCCATTCATAATACCAGCAATAAATGACAGCGTCTTGCCATTCTGGAGCTCTCCTGCAGTCCTCTTTGTTACAGCCAAACACTCAGGCCATTGTTCTATTATACCGTGTCCTTGTGGCATAAATCATAAAACGACATCCACCTATACAGATGCTTTCTCCGAGAATCGTAGACACAGCAGGGTGTATCTTTAAGGCTTTTGTGTTGGCCTGACAGACAGCGTGGTATTGTTACCTGATTTAGACAAAGGTAGGCTTTCGTGTTTTCTGTGTAGTGAGTGGTTTTCTACAATTCTTTGACTGTTGAAGCTCCATGAGTTTCGGAGAATTGGAGAGTAAGCAGATTTTTTTTTCTTTTGCTTTATTCTGACGTGCTCTCTAAGACAAAACGAACAAAACTTTTCCATTGGTTTCTTTAAAGATAGGCACCTTAAACGGTAGCGTTTTGGCCCAACATTGATAAAGAGAAATATTTGATCACGTTAAGATTGTGAATGAACTCCGTAGTGTGCCGGGTGGTTTAATAAGTGTACTTTTGCCCCTTTTTGTCTTGTGCCATGAGTAGCCTTGCTTCTCTTTTTTTCCCCTCTAGAGGAAATTGCAGCACACTCCAGCTTGCATTTCTCTTCTCCCTGAGTAACTATCAAAAGAGAGAGATTCATCACTGACACAGAAAACAATGAAATCTGCGGCTCAGAGACTATTTTTTATCTAAATATACACTTAAATACATTTAACTGACCAAGAGGGGAGTATGCAGTGGCTTCCAATAAAGCAAGATAAAGCACAGCTCTGGTACTTTGATTTGAGCGTCTTGGAACCGAAAACAAAATGGACTCTTCTATAAATCATGATAATACTGTGACTGCAGGGAGAAAAGGGGAAGGGGGCGGCTATGCAATAAGAGATAAAAAGTAGGGCGTTAAAAAAGTGAACTCCATTGTCGTTGCGCGGGGGGTGGGGAGTAAAATGGAATGTGCTTGTTGGCCGGAGAGCTTTTGGGAAGGTGCCAACGGCTCATCAAAACGGCTATGAGCTTCAGAGAGGTGGGACTCCTGAAACGAGACAGGGCCCCTCACTGGCTGCCCTGGGGCAACCCTTGGGACAGACGTCAGAGCTCCTGGACAAAGAGGTGAAACGGTAAACTGGGCTGCGGTTAAATAAAGGCCGTCGGTATCAGTCTGCCTCTGCTGTTCCAGCTGGGTGTAATTCAGTGTGTGGCCCATAATTATGCAGACATTTCGCTAAGACGTGGTGGGCTTTGGAAATGTTCCCGTCCCCGACTGTACAAAGCTTATATTAGGAGAGAAACTGTGCTTTGTATTATTAATTCTGCATAATTTTTGACCAACTAAAAAGATGACAGAAGTATGAACTCATGCTGAGCCTTAAGAGCCTTTTGCCCTGAGGGACTCGAAGTTAAATTGTGAGGACATGCATTACGAATGAAGGAACACTGTTTGCACCAGTTTTTATAATGTTTTCATGTGGGTACAAAAAAGAAAAAACACTTTGAGGCTTGGTTAAAAACCCTATACAATATAAGTAAATGGAGGCCAGCAGAATAACTTGGTCATATCATTTTCTTTTAATTAAAAAAGCTGAAGAAGGATGGATAAAATCTCACAAGAGATCAGCTCATTCAGTGACAGTTTGTTCACTGATTTGGTGTTTCTGATGGATAAACTTGGTCAAAAAGCTGATTTAGAGAGCCAGAATCCAGCACGCTAATTGTTTTCTTGGAGTTAAACTTAAATTCTATTTATTCAGTGTAGATTATGGTCTACAGCATGGCTGATTGCAGTCCACACAAAAATCTCCTATTTTTCCTACACTGGATTGAGGGAAGCCCAGACACACTACTATAACACACTTTAGTTCCTCCTGTAAGATCTCAAATTATTGTGGGGCAACATACATTATATGTTGTCCCTCTGATGAGCTCTGAATATGTCCCAAGTTCTCCTTCATTTGACATGTGCCTGGAAAAGACAAACAAGACATCGGGAGGAATCTTGACCATATAAACCATGAAAGCCGACTCCTTTTCAAAGTGGAGGAGAAATAGCAGCAAACTGAATTTCTTCTGCAAAGTCGGGACTGTGGAGATTGAGCTCATTTTAGCAGTTTTAGCAAAATATAAGGATGAAATTCCAAACAATTTGCATTATAATAGTTTGAGATCTTAAGACAGTATAGTCCAAAGCACATAAAAGGTGAGTTTGTATCCAGACTTGTTTTGTTGGTCATAATCTGTCTCTGCGTCTTGAAACATAGATGGACCGTTCGATCCAGAATTTCATATCTCAGACCAATTGGATGATCACTCTCATCACTCCAAGAAAAGTTCTTATTTATGAATTCATCTTCTTACTGGAATCTTACACCTAACCATCATTACATCTTTTGCCAGCAGTGAAATAACTCAAAGGTGGTAGATAGAAATTAGCCCGATTAGTGATGTTGTAAATGCCATAAGCAAGATTCCACAGGTTTCCCTCTTTCACCTCAGAATTTCAACTTGGCATGTAAAACTGTAAAGTAGAAATGGACAATTGTATGTTTTAGGGTTTTTCAATCAGAACTGTGATGGTAAGTTATTTTTTTATTTTATTTTCAGTAAATATTTTGGAAGCAGGACTGCCTGAGGTGTGGATATTAAGTTGCATTGAACATGGTTTAGGGATGACTTAGATCGCTTCCCTCCAATCTGAAGTCCTGATGCCTCAGAAAAGGGCAGGGTCACCGAAGCATGCTACTAATTAACACAGAGCCAAAAGATTAGAGTAACACACACACACACTCACACACACACTCACCGGGAAAGAGAAATAAAATAAAAAAGATTCAGGTCTCTTCATTCCTCTGTGCAGGGCTCAATCAAACACATTTAGGACACCTTGCTGAGCCAGTCACACACACCAATCTACTGCAGCAGTGCAGATCAATAACACTAATAACATTTGGGGTTTAATCATGCATATACATACGTTTTCGTCTCCCATCAGTCGGAGGGACGGAATCGGAGCAGCTAATGTATTCACACTGAGACCAACTGCCGTTTGACACAAAGGGAGGGGAAAGCTGGACTTGGTTGAGTAACCGTAATAATTGGAAAATGATTTTGATAGCCTGAAACAATCTAATATATTACAGAATTTTATTAAAATAATATCAAATCAAATTAACTGCTATTCCATAATGAATTAGGTAACAACTTAGGCTGATATTAATCGCTATTCTCTCCCTTAGGCCCGTGCAGACTGGGAGAGAGGATGAGTGAGGGGTGTAAGGAGGGATGATGGAAAAACGGGATGGAGCAACAGAAAAAAAAGTCTGGATATGTGGTTATTAACTTGACTCTTCTGGCTTTTTAAAATTCTTTACTTACAAGGACCTTAAAGCCATGGGAGGCCTGGGAGTTTTTCCAGATCACCTTCATGTTATCACTGACTTTGCTGTTATTTAGTTGTAGAATATACTGGCTATGAAATAAGTACACTAATAGTATATTCCTGCAGTTCAGACATTGTTTAGGTCGAAATGTCTGTCTCTTATTGGAATTTAATGAAGATATTTTCCCATAATCCCTTTTAGTTAGCCATATGTGAGCACTCCAAATTATTTCAGATTTTTCCAGAATCTGTAAAAAGAAGCAATCAGTTTATCTTTTAATGGCATCTGGAGCATCTAAAATAATAACAATAAAGAGTGCTGCAACTGTTTAAATCAGTTGCAGCACTCTTTGCTTGAGCCGTCTCCTCCAATATTTTTTGTCCCAATGACGTTTTTCCACAGGCGGCTCCAGAACTCGAGTTAGAAATTACCTAAAGACTTTAAAGGAAGTGAGATAAACTCTTTGCCCCTTTCTGCATTGCTGTGTCTGCAGGGATTAAAAGATGATAAGTGAAAGGACGGCACTGCCGACGACGTTCTCAGCGGTGGCAAGAGGCTGACGAACCTTTATCCCAAGCCACTGTAGCACTAATAGATGAGGCTTAACCTATTCCGGAAGATCCAAGGGTTTTGTCAATTTAGGATCACTTTAGCAGGATTTCAGCGGTGTGGCAGCCTGGATTATCATTTGCGGCCTGAAGCACGACGGGGGTATCTGCCCTCGAACCCATAATAATGGGGTCTGCTCTACCCAAAGAAGATAAGACTAGCTACTTATCGAAGACATTGCAGGTATTCACAAAGTCAATTGCGGGTGAAAGGCGAACAACTAGTGGGGATTTTGGCGTTCTATGAGACATCCTCACGTCGAACCACCTACCAAAACGAGCTCTGGATACAGGAGTGAGAAAAGGAGCCGGGGAGGAGAAAAAGCGGCACACTGACAAGATTATAAAGCCCACAGAGAGGACTTGCAGTATTACACGTCACAGAAATCAGAATTTGGGCATGTCATCAAACTTCCTGAGGAGAGGAAAGCCCTGCAAGTTTTCCCCCGGAGAGTCGGGAGGAGGTGTGAAGTGGAAGTGTTTGTTTAACCCGATATGTCCATGAAGAAATCCTTCCTTTAGCCACACTTGGAAAAACGATCTGAAGAGGTGTGAAAGGCGCGTCGGCCCCCCAACACCTCCAGACTCAGCCTCTTCTTCCTGCCTGAGGAGAGATGCCAGAGAAATACAAAACAACCCACTTTTTTATTTTTAATTACTAATTATTTCAGAGAGGCTTTAATGGCTTTATTTGAGCTGTCACAGTCATCAGAGGCAGAGACATAGCAATGGAAATATAGGAAGCGAGGGAGGCAGGATTAGGTTTCTCCTGGGGAAAGCAAGGAGGAGGGAGGACAGCTCGTTCCTGATCCAGGGGGTTTTCAGGCCAGGGGGGCGACAGCTGCACTGTCTTTAGCCTGGATTTGAATTTGAATTCTATCTAACGATGCAGCGCCGGCGAGGACTTGGCAGGGCAGTCTGCTAATCTCCCAGACACAAATGCCTGGGCTTTTCTTGTGTGCCCTCGCCGAGATTTGAGTAATTAAAGTTAAATTGAAGGGAATAAAAAATATCCTTCTTGTACCCGGGCTGTCTTGCTAATGCCAAGTGTGAATAGTCAGGTTTGTCCTCAGAACTATAATCCCCAATGCTATTTCTCTTCCCCGTCTCTCCCCTCCTCTCTCTCTCTCCCTTAAAAAGCTGAGGTGCTGCCAAGTTTTCACAAGCTCTAAAGACAGTGATAAGGCGAAGGGCCGCAGCCTTTCATCTCGCAGGCATCTTTAAGAAAAGGTGAAAGCAAAGAAGCGACAGGGCTGCATGTGTCTGCAAAGTGGAAAAGACCAACAGCTAGACAGCATCCATCATATTTGGCTGCAGAAGTCTGGACTTGTCGGAGTTAAGAGAATTTAACAGGCCCATGAGGCAGTCGGTTAACCCTTTGCCTCCTCTGGGTGTGGGCTTTAAAAGGCAGCAAGGAGTTCATTTAACTGCATTCCACTTCTTTAGGAATAATCCTTGGAGAATTAACCGCAGACGATTTTTATTAAATACCAAATCGGCCATAGTGACGTCTCCCAAATGGGACTAAATCTAATTATGCGTGTGTCATCATCCAGCGTTTGTTTGCGTTTGAGTGCGGGAAAACTTCAGGAGTGTGCTTCCATGGATTGAGGGAAAACCTGGATAAACCTGTGTGCTTAATCTGTCTGACGCTGGTGGGTGGGTGGGTGGTTAGAGGATGTTTGCAGGGAAGTACTGGTACAGGAGAACAATTGTTCAGGTCCATCCGCTGGTTGGCTTTCAACAAGCTCAACTCACTTCTCATGAACTAATTGAGAAGGAGTGTCTGCAAAGATTTGACTGTTCAAATAGGTTGTTGCTGTTACTTAAAATAAAACTGGTTTACCTGGAAGGGAATAAGAATTTGCTTTGTGTGCCAAGATTGTGTGTACAAACAAGAAAGTTGACTTCAGTTTCAAGAGCTTGAAGCATGCAGACATTAGAAGCTTTTTTTAAATTTATTTATTTCTAAAAAACCTTTGACTTAATTTTTTTTAAGCCAGATAAGGTTTACAAAAGCTCTAAGGCACTTACACATACATCGTTTATAGTGAGATGGAAACCATTGACCTTCTGCAGGCCACACTTTGTGGGCCATATGTACATATATATATTTAGACCTTCACAGGTGCAGCAAATTAGCACAATTTACCCCAACCACCCCATGACCTCCACTAGAGCCTGAAGGCCATGTATGATTTCACTTCTACAAATATATGACGATAAAAGAAGCAGAAAATGCGTTTCTTTGCTGAAGTCTGCTTCAATTGAAAAATCGGCTTCAAGAGAAACCGATTTTTCAATTGAGAATTTTCTTCTTTTGTGTATTTTTCAGCTCATCACTCCAGCTGCTCAGATGGTGGCACCCAAGCGTTTGGAGCTAGTCTGTCAGCCAACAATGAAGGTTAAAATATATTTATTATAAAACATGTTAAACTTTACAAAAGATTTAATATGACAGGTTTTAACATTGGACCATTCTTTCTTTCTTTTTTTATATATCTAATGCCAACAATAATTAGTAATGTCTTCAAATGAAAAATTAGCAGTAAACACATCCTGACCAGGATTTTTGTTCTTTTTATAATGTTTTTAAACTCCGTAGCTGTAAAGAAAAACAGTGTGGGCAATATTTTTTCTTACTTCCTAATCTAAAGGAAGCAGCAGTTTCTGCACACCTCAGATTTTCAGGGAGTTTGCTCAGTTTTGAGAAGCATATAAACTAAATGCTGCCTCACCTTGTTCAGTTCTGACCTGTGATGAGGCCTCTGAGTCATACTAGATAATTCAGAGATGTATTTCTCAAGAAGATGAATAGTAATTCAAAGCAATATGGGTTAAAGACAAAGGGTCAGTTACCAGTGAATATAAGTCATATTTTTTGCTCAAAAATATGTGAAGACATTTTTTATGCACAACACAATCTCAGTCCAGCTTATCGTTTGTACTCATGTACTTAGCACTCATGTACTCATGTGCTAAGCAGTCTCTCCTGTTCTTCCTCCTTTTCTTAATTTTCTTGAATGCACCAGATAATAAATCCCAACTGTAGTTTCTGCAGTTCAGTATCAATGCTCTGCTTCAATACAGGTTAACTAGGTTAACAAGGTACTTTTTTTTCTTCACATGTCACCATAACTTCATAATTTGTTTCTAATTATATATCTAATTTTACTCTGGTTTTCAGCCTGGGTGGTTTGCTGAAAAGTTAGGCTATAGCTAGCAGGTTTCCTCTCTTCTGTGACGATTTATTGAAGCTTCATCAGATTCACTTCCTTCAATGGTAAAAAAAAGTTTAAAGATTCTTAAGGAAAAAGAAAAAAAAAATGGATTTGGACAACATTTTGTGCTCAAACTGACATGTTTTCATGGGACAACATGTCAAAAATAGAAATTATCCATCCATCCATCCATCCATTTTCTTCCGCTTATCCGGAGTCGGGTCGCGGGGGCAGCAGCTTCAGAAGGGAGGC
>CAEGAF010194996.1:0-91132 GCA_903067075.1 Micropoecilia bifurca
CACACACACACACACACACACACACACACACACACACACACACACACACACACACACACACACACACACACACACGCGTGCGTGTGCGCACACAGAGAGAGAAAGTGTGCTTGAGGTGTCTTAAAGCTGCATTAGTTGAAAAGTTCAGCCTTGGGCGTTCGTAGTGTAATGCTCTGCACTCTGGTTGAACTTAAAGCTGCAGCTCGGCTGTTAGATTCGTCACCTCCAGTCTGCCGTGTCTTTAGAACCAGAGCGTCTGCTTCTCCTGGGACGGCGTCACAAAGATGGGATCCAATGCTTTCACCTTGATGGAGGAAAAAAACAAAACAATAACAATGGGGGCTGGGGGGTGAAGGAAAAAGGTTTGATTTATGTGTGATTTGCTCCCCCACTCCTCACCCTCTCTCTAATCATACACAGGCCTTGGAAAGCTGGATCAAAACGTGCAGGTTTGATTGATTCTAATAGCGAAGTGACAGGGATCCCAGCTGTGGCTCTTAGTGACGGCTTTGTGCTTCCTCCTCTTCCACTTAATAAAGCCCCCCTCCACTTTACTCTCTCCTCACCCAAACCCCGTCCACCGGTACTGATGCTGATGATTTTACATTTTTTTTTTCTCCCTCTCTCTCACCCCCACCCCTCTGTACTCCTCTCCCTCCCCTCACTTCGTCCTGCCCCCTCCCTCGTTTTCCTCCTTCAGAAAATGAGTTTCGGGGTGAGCTGGTGAACCAGCGGTGGACACGAGGCGAGAGGAATAGCAGCCGCTGTCAGGCCTCCCAGAGACTGCAGAGCCGTCGACCAATCATGGTGAGTGACACCCTCCCCGCTCCTCCCCCTCTGCCCCCTCCACCTTATCCTCCCCCCTCACCACACAACATCAACGCACTCTTTTCCAGAGCTGATTCTGCTTCCTGGGCATTTCCCTGATCCCTAACTCAGCGGGGAAAGTTGCCTCGGATGGAGGAAGGAGGGGTCCTGTGTGTGTGTGTGTGTGTTGTTATTTTGCAGTGTGGGGGTTGGGTTAGGATGTGGAGGTTGGGGGGCGGCGGGGGGGGGTTGGTACATGAATCAAGCAGCACATCAAATCTCTGCTGGGCTGCCGGCCCCGCCCATCCCTCGCCTCGGCCTCGGCTCCGGCTCGGTTTAGTTAAGCTCAGCACAGCTCAGCTTTTTCCTGCTGCTGAGTTCACTTCACAGGACTCACAATAATAATAGGAAAAAAAACGAAACTCAAAAGGATGTCCTTGAGCGGCTCATAATTTTTATTTCTTCATTTATTTATTTTATTTTGGGCAATGATATTCAGCGTTATCAGCAGAGCGGAGAAACTTCTGACCCCCGCTGCCACCATTTCAAGGATTCTCTAAACACCGGATCCCTATTTTTTATTTTTTATTTTTTTCCCCCAGAGCTGAGCAACTGCGAGGGGGCATCCAACAAAGAGATGGAGGGATTGAAGTGGGGGTGGAGGTGGGGATTGGAAGCAGGAGGAGTGGGGGTGTTGTTTTCCCCTGGGCTCTGTAAAAGTAGTTCTGCTTCCCCCTGATGGCTCGGGTTCATCTGAAGAGATGACTTTTATTGATTGGGTTTGATTTCTGCCTCAACTGAGGAGTGAGAGGTGCTGCTTTTAAACGCCTCATCATGGGTCATATATAAAAAATTAGCCCAAGAGTCAGAATGTGCAGGGGTCTAACCTTGGATTATCTGGCCATTGTCTAAAAGTGTTTGGTTTTTTTTGTTGTTGTTTACTTCTACTCTCAAACATGAGCAGCATTTATGTCTAAATATTAGTTTGACTCATTAAAATGCTTAATCTCGTTAATTGCAGGTCTGCAATGAATTAATCACAGTTAATCGAGGACAATATCTTGACAAAATAAGCAGCAGTTGCAATTAAAAAACCATCTTGCTGCTAAATTATTGCATAAATCATCATATGAGCTTAACATCAAATATATTTATAGTTTTCAATCTCCTATTTAGGTTCTTCAACCATCATATTGGTCCTATGTTTTCCTCTACCAATTCAGCTTTCCAGAGTTTCAGGAAGCCCTGATCATTCATGGAACGTCTTTAGGAATGTGGATGCTGACATTGGCTTTCAGGTTGTCTGTGTTTTTGCACCATGCATAGATTTGAATAGTTTCTCTAATAGGCTAAATCATTTTAGCGCAACTTCAACATAACTATAGTCTTTCCCAGCGTCCCATCAGGTCAGGTTTTGAAGCAGAAATTAATCCCAGTGGGCAGAGAGAAGTCATCACTTTTGCATCAGATTTACTGTCCTACCAGCAACGCAAAGGTTCCGTAACTTTTTTATGTAAAAAAAAAAAAAAGAGAGAGATTAATTGTGCTAAAACTTTCAACATGTTAAAATCTACATATTTAATTAATCAAATTTAACCCATTAAAATCCTGACCCTACTGAATAAAACAAATGTTAACCTTAAAGAAGCAGGAATAGACATTTGTAATATTTTGTACAAGGAAATATAGGAAATCACAAAATTACCTATGTGATTTTTTTTCTACTTTTTCTGAAATATTTGATCACATCGCTGTTGTTCAGTATTGAATTATCCAGTCCAGGTTTAATCAGTCAAACTGTTTACATTTTTTAACGAAAGATGATCAGATGCAGTCCCGTTTGGGTCCTATGTGCAAAATAATTGCCCTCTAAACCTAATAGCTGGTTGTGTCACTCTTGGCGGCGATGACAGCCATTGAGTGTGTTCGTGATAACTGCCAGTTAGTCTATTTCATCACTGTGGGGGAATTCTGCCCTCCTCTTCTTTGCATAATTGTTTTTATTCCGACGCTCATGCTTGGTCTTCAAGCTTGAGCGTCTCACTGAAGGTCATGATCCGTATCCAAATAGATTTTAAGTTTGGCTCTTTTAGAGTCATTCAGAAGTAGACATGCATCTGTGGCAGGAACTAGTTACATTTACCAAAGTAACTTTGCAAGAATGTGGAGTATTTTTACTACACCATACTCTTTACTTTAACGTACTAAGCTAAGGTTGAAGCACGAAGCTATCATGCTATTTAGCGGAGGCTAATACTGAAGCTCAAACATCGACTCAAAATATATCTACGCTTGAAAGAGTGTAGACAAGCAATTTCGTTTTTACATTCCACTTTACGTGTTCAGTAATGCCCTTAGATATTATTTTTATAATTTGTTCTCTATGGTCTTGCATGTTTCCTGTCTGAAATGAATGTCTGGAAAGGAAACAGAACTGCTGCATAAACAGTCTTCAAACTTCAAAATAAGAGCATGAATATAAACCTCTAACTACGTGAAGAATTCATAGCAGTCGATAACCAAAATGTCAACACAGATGTTGAACGTCATTCAATTGAAAGTTTACACAGCAGCCAAGTAAATTAGCCTTTACCCAAAAAAAAAAACAATATTTATAATTTAGGTTAAGCTAAGTTAGGAAGTGCGTTAAAGCAGTAGATAAAACAATAGATTTGGTATTAGCGCATTAGCAGATTAGTAAAAGTGTGCCCACCACTGAATGTGTGAAATGTAAATATTGAACGTCAAGGGGGAAAATCTGCAGCTCATAGTTCACCGTTCACTCTGCTGCTCTAATTATCTAAAGCACTCCAGTCGGTTTCTTTTCCTGAACTGACTCAGACTTTGCATCTGATCTTGTTTTAGTTCGTAGAAACTTTCGCGTCTTTAATCCTGAATGAGACGCGGTTAATAATCGATAGAGAATCTCCTGACCGCTCGGCCTTCCACCTCCTCTTATTGTTTCCCTTTACAGCCGCAGCAGGATCTGACCCCGGATCAGAGCTGGAAGAGGCTCAACTCTGAGCCCCGAGTCACATCAGGATGACTCAGCCTGTAAATGGCAAACCTCTGACGGCAGACACACATATGACCCACTGTGTGGTCACACATGCTCCGTTCTTCTTCACATACAAGTCTGGTAACATGACATCTGCCCCGGCCCTCCTCCGCCCTATCTGCTCTGCCTCATGTGAGCTGTCAGGGTGAAAGTGCAGAGAGGCTCGCCGACATGGAGGCTGTGAAGCTCTGCTCTAATTGGCAGCTGCTGTCCGCAGGTCATCCTCCTCCGCCTTCTCTCTCCACCTTAACCTGCCTCCTTCCCCTCCATAGTTGTTGTAAACCCGAAAATGGATAAAAGAGTCATTTACGTGCGCCGGGGGGACGGAGGGTGACCTTCTCTGTGAAGACGTTGCCCCCCCAGCCCCCCAGCCAGACATTTACATGGAGCTGTCAGAATTGGGAGCAGAGCTGAGGCCCTCCTGCTCCGGCCGCCGCACACAAAGAAGGACGTAATTGATAATGTACAACACAGCCTGAAGGGACGAGCGGCGTCTTCTTCCTCCTCCTATTTCTCTTTCTTCTCCCCCTGACCCCCCCCCCAGCAGCTGCTCTGCACATTTCACACTCGTTAAAGCACATGACATGCAACGGACCTACAGCAGGTTCCGCACACAAACTCCTTTTTCTCCCCGTTTCCGTACTGACCGCGACGTCTGCGCTCCCATATGCGTTCATTGTCGGTGTGCTCTAATTAAACCACTGTAAAGGACAAGTTTCGAACACTCGGAGGCCTTTGAAAGGGATCCTGGTGAATGCCTGCCTGTCTGCATTGGGATTTATTTGCTGTGAATTTGTGTTCATGCAAATTTAATGAGCTGGAACTGAGAGAAAAAAAGGGACAGGAAAGAGAAGAGAACTCTGATATGCTTACCTATTTGAATGTACGTAACTATGGTTACACAAACATGAAAGCAACAGGAGGCCTTTTCAGTCCAGGTTTTGATTCACCCGGTGACTCTCGATGTAAGGAGGACGCAAAGGAAGGGAAAAAGAAGCACAACATTGTGATATGTTTTATAATGTAGCTGGGATTTTTGTCCATCATAAAAATCCTCTATGTTAGCCTGTGGTCACATTCAGCCAGTTAAAATGGTTTTGAAGCATATTTTGTCTCGTTTAACCTGTTAGACTTTATTTTCCTGCCTTGAGGTGATGTATGCTGTGAACTGCCACTGAATAAATCAACTGAATCAAACCGAACCGCATCCATTCATCAGCCTCCCTGCTGGTTACAAAGTTTTTATTTTCATCTTAGAGGGTTTTGAAATAGAAGAAACGGCCAATTGTTAAAACCAAAAAGTCTTTTTTGTGGTTGTCTTCAAGCTTTTTTAGAATGTATTTGTCAGTTTTAGGTTTTTGAGGTGGTAATGGCTAACGTATCTAGATAAACACATTTTTTAAATGTATTAGTAATGAGGATTCTTAACTAAAATGCTACATCCACTAGGGGACATCTATAAAACAAATGAAATAAAACAAAGACAAAGGAAAACTTGTGGGGTAAAATATCAGGTTGAAGATAGAAAGACACCCACCAGAGTTTTCTGATCAATTTGTTGCATGTGAATTTCAAAAAGCTTTTAGCCACCAAAATACAAACGAGTCGATTCAGATATTTCTTTAAGTACTGTGATTTGAGAAGAGACCATTCAAAATATGTTTTTATAACCTACTTGATGGGAACTTTGTATTAGTTGCATGGAAAAGCAGCATTGTGTGTGTTTGAGACATCAGTCTAAAAACAGGGTTTCAGTGTTATTTTAAAACATCAAGAAAATAATTATGCAGTTTTAGATTTAGCTTCTTACTCCAGCAAGTAGCATGAGAAGCTCTGAGTCTCACCCTTATTCTTTTACCACCAACATTAGATCCTTGTATTCCTTGTGTTCCAGACTGAGGCCGTTGAATAAACATTACAGTCTGTGTTGAAGTTTTGCTTATCGACTGTTAAGAACTTTTCAGTTACTTAGTTGTTTACGTTGTTGCTCATATTTCAAAGCAGGTGAGGATTGTGGTGTTTCCCCTCCTCAAGCTCTCTGTTTATTTTTATTTAATCTTTATTTTGCTTACCTTAGTCAAACAAATGAATAAGGTAAAGAAATACCTGCTAAATGGTTTAATTTAGCACTTTAACATGTTAGTATTAATTTAAGTTAAGTACAATGTCGGAATAGCGCTTTGGCTTTAGCGGATTATTGCTTTAGAGTTAATGCTGACGACTTTTCAGTTAGGCATGGACAGCTGCTCTTCGTATGTAAAAAAATATCTATGGCTGTCAAAAATATGATAAAAATAGATGTGATTTTGTGTGGGAAAAGAAAAAAAAAGAAACAATCCATTTTTTTCCCTTTAAAGTTGGCAATCTTTCCACATTGAGACACTAACTTGAATTCTGGGTTGAATGCAGGAACAAATATGACATACAGTAGCTCACAAATGACTATGAGACACTTGTCTTCCCTCTCAGAAGGACTGAAGCGCTCAGTAGTGGCTGGACAGAAAGCGACGTAGCCTGATTGAAAATGTTGAGGCCTGATAGGAGCAGGCTGAGGCGGCGAACAGGAAGGAGGGGCTTGGGGGGGCTGCACCTGTATTTCCAGCCAACTGCTAATGAATGTACCCTCGATGGGAGTCAGGGGCGAAGAAAAGCCTTTAACAAGAACAACAGCTTGTTTCATCCTCCTCGCATCCTTCGTCCTCTCCTTCTTTTCATAAGTAGTCTATTAGCAGGAAAGGGGTTCTGCCAAATAGGGTGAAGACGAGAAAAAAAACAACTCAGAGAAACCAAGACCCCATGTTTGAATCCCACTGTGACTGTGCCAACTTGACTAAAGAGGAGCTACAAAGCAGTTAAGTGGATGGGCAAGCCGGGGTGTCTGTAGGGGGGGATGAAAGGCTTGTAGACAGGGAGAGTGCAGAAGGAAGTGTGGGGCAGAAAGAAGGGACAGCAGAAATGTATAAAAAAGTCCAGTAATCAAAGCTAATGGCTCCATTGTGTCTAGAGAGCATCTGATAGCTTTATAGAGGAACCCTAAGCGTGGAGAGGTAGCAACGAGGAGGTGTGGTCCACGGTCAGTGTGTGCACGTGTGTGTAAGTGTGTGTGCGTGCACGAGGGTTAACACCTGCTCCTTTGTGGCTTTAAAAGCCGAGGCACACACACACACACACGCACACATTGACGCACACATCTCCTCTTCTTAAAAGGGTCATTACAACAGCCCGTGTGTTTTCGCTTTATTATTATATTCAACGTAGTTATGATTGTCGGCCCCTGCGCTTACAGGGGCCGCGGCCCCCTGCGCCGGCGCCGCCTGTTGCCTCCGCGCAGACCACAATCATGAGTAGCACTCAGAAGCAGGAAATTACAGGGGGAGCGACAGGGGGGGAGGATGGGGGGGAGGTGCTCCTGGTTTGTTTTCCATGTAACCCTCATTTGTGATGAAGCGAACATGATGTTAGCATGTTTTAAGTGTGTTTTTGTTATTTTTTGGTGTGTTTTTTTCCCGTGGCGATGGAGAGCCGTGTGTGTGAACACAAGTGTCTCGATGCGGCAGCCTCTTTTGCGTCAGCGCCACACTTCATCTGTGTTTGAACGGGAACATTTTGAACGGATCTTTTTATAGCAGCTGTTTTGAAGCACACAAAGACAATGAACTCTGGAGGCTTTTTTCCACCACTAACCACTGATTGTCTCTTTTTTTCTCTCTCTCTCTTTTTTCTGTTTCCTCCCGTTTCTTCCCTTGTTTGCCTTTCTCTTTCCTCCCCTCCGTGCCTCTTCCTTTCATCCCAGATGAGTGTGGAGGGTGACGACAAGCGAACTCGCACTCGGTCAAAGGGAATCAGAGGTGAGCGTCGGTAGCGTCTCTCCACCTTGTCAAGCTTTTTGCAGCTGTTAAATACACATTCAGTCACCCTGATTCACACGCAAACATCCTCCGCTCGTCTGTCAGCTGACTGATTACTTGGTTTTGTTTGCGAACACTGCATATGTTCCACGTAGAAGAGTTTATGTAAAATTTAGCTTGGGGAGTAACTATTTCTGCCCATGTGTACTTCTGAATAATTCTGACATGTTTGATGGATCATTATCCAGATGTTTGACAGTATGCTGTTGAAAAGTAGTTATTGTTTCTACTATGGAAACGCTGGATAAGAAATGAACAAGACAAGATTATGCTGGTTATTTCCAGACTCCCTCTGTCTAACTGCTCATTCCAATACACCAAGTTGAAAAAGTCTGGAATTTCAAGCAGCCTTTGTAGAAACCCGATTTCTTTCATTTCCCCCAGCTTTTTACATCAGGTTGTGTAGCAGTTAAACATGGACTCAATCTTCAGAATCAAGCTTATCTAAGTAATTATTACTATCACAGTTAACATCATGCTTGTTGGAAAGAAGAGTAACTACTGCTTCAATTCCTCCAGTACTTGAATGCTATATGCATTTATTTATGTCTTAGAAAACAAAATAATAATTCCCTAAATGAAACTTTGTGGTTGGAAGTAAATGAGTTCTCCATGCTTCATGTATAAAATATCAATAACTGTAGCTTAATCTGCTGCTGATCAGTTAGCTCCCAGTGGAATAATACTTTTGGTTCAGGGTATAATTCATTTAGTTTACAAAAGGAGAATATTTTGACGTATTGGTCAGACAAACACCTCAGATATGAAGCAAGTAAACAAAGACATCATTTTCTCCTATCCTCATTTACTGGACTACAGCAGATGACCACAGTCATAACATGACCATAACTATGTATCAGAACTAGTCCATCAATCCATTGTCTATACGTGTTTGTTCATGCTAACCTCAAATTTGGATTAAAGATTTCAAACCAAAGGATGAACAAAGTCCTTGCTGAGTTTATTTGCTTGATTTAAAGATTACTATAGGTTAAGCCTGAATCATTTAGTCCCTCGGGATCTTTTTTTTTTCCATTTTGTTGCGTTGCTATTTCACATGTTTGTAGTTTGGCTCATTTTAGACCAGACCTTTTCAGGTATTAAAGAGATTAGCCAGCTCCACTCCCAAACTTTCAGCCAAGATCGTTTATCTGAAAATAAGTAAAATGGAATGAGATGTTATTTTAAGTTTTACTGAATAAGAAAGCAGGATTGTGAATTATTACTGAAATAAGAATCTTAAGGGTTTTTGACGGTTACTGAAATGAGAATAAACATACAATTTATCTATATTTCATAAGTAATTGACCTCAGTTGAACAATGTCTAGATTTAATAGAATTAGGTTTTTTGCCTTTTACACAAAGTGCTTTGAAATGTTTTTGCTAACTAATGCTAAATAAAACATTCATGCAAAGATGATATGATCAAAGTTTTTTTTAACCCTCTCTGTCGCCTGATGCGTGTAAAGATTTTCTAAATGAACTGAGGCCTTGTATTTCGGATCTAAATCCTTTTCTTTGCAATAAAAGAACGATGCAAAACGTGAATGTAGGAAAACATCTGCCACACAAACAGAAAACTGTCTTCAAATCAGTTTAGCTGCGACTCTGACGGGTAGAAGGAATCCTATGCACATTTTCATGTTTTAGTAGGAATTTTCACAAGAGATTGGTAATTTATGTATGGTGTATCCTTGAACGAGTGTCTAATATGCACATATTTATAAAACTTTCTTTTTGAGTGTGTTTGTTCATAAGTGTGTGTAGGTGTGCGTGCGTGTGTGTGTGTGTGTGTGTGTGTGTGTGTGTGTGAGTGTGATGTTTTGAAGAGAGACAGCAGAGCGGCAGTTCACGAAGCATTCAGAGTGCAAGAAGGCGTCCAGTCATTCCAACCGCATGATGAAAGACTGAGAAACTGAAATGTTACACACACACACACACACACACACACACACACACACACACACACACACACACACACACACACACACACACAGACCTACACGCACACAGACAAAAAAAAGAAGCTTGTGTGTGTGTGTTAGTGTTTATTTTCCTTGCGTTTGGAGTAGCCAGCTTCCCAGGCTGCTTCTGACATGTGATTAATGCGTGTGATATCAGAGCCCAAACTGAATTCTCCAGGATGCTATTGTTTTCTTATTTTGCTCCAAATGAAAATAGGATATTTCTCCCAACTCGTTCTATCGCTCAACTCGCCCAATCGATGCCCCACAGCCGGCCCGGAGCGGGCTGCTGTGCGCCAGCACAGCTTGATTTATGTTTTCGAGGCAATTACTATAAGTTGCCCCTGAAAGAAGTCCTGTTTCCTACTGATGAAGGCACTTTTTTTTGCTTTTTAATTTCATTTTCTCAATTATGATAACTAAAGTGTAACAATTAATCTTGTTTTCTTGCTGAAGTCTGCACATAACCCGCCTCCTTTCTGAGCAGCAATGGACTGATTTAGGCTTTCCGTGTGTGTGTGTGTGTGTGTGTGTGTGTGTGTGTGTGTGTGTGTGTGTGTGTGTGTGTGTGTGTGTGTGTGTGTGCGCGTGTGCGTGTGCGCGTGTGTGTTTGTGTGTTTCCACCTGCCAGACTTTACACTGCATTGTTTGCTTCGTGCTCAATCTTGCATGTGTGCTGATGTGTGTATGTTTATATATAAATATATATGTATGTGTGTAAGTAAACTCAGGAGGTGTAGGTTTTTTTCCCCATCTGATCACACATTCAGCAGCATGTAAGCCTCTATGAGAAAATCCTCCTGGGGTTCGTATGCATTTGTGATTTATTGATCTGGGTTTCTTTTAGCAGCGCTGCGTTCTGAGCAGTCATTCACCTTTGTTCTCCCTCTTTTCCTGTCCTTTTTTTTCTCTTTCAGTTCCCATTGAGCTCGTAGGACAAGAGCTGAGGTAAGGAAACACCTTCATCTCTGTACAGAATCCTTTCATAAAATTCTTTTATGTGCGCCGCCGTGCAGCAGCCCCCCTCAGCACTCGTACACCAGCAGTGCTCCTTCAGACAATGCTGTATAATATTAGTTTTTATTCGTTATTATCAGCACTTTTCAGCTCATGGTCAGTGGCTCCAACATGCTGCTATTGATTCCTGGCAGCCTTTTGCTGTTTCCTGCAACGAGCGCGTACAGTAGACGCGATGAAAAAGCCGTGTGATCTCTTTTGCTTTCCGATGGAAGCGTGAGCCGGGAGGACGGCGAGGCCTGATTATGTAGTTTCGTCTGTCGGCCTCCGCCTTCCTGTAGTTTCCCACACAGCCGACATCTTTGGGGACCAGGAAGCCGCTTCTCCTCCCCACCCCATCCTGCAGAATAATGGTCTGCGGGCCACATCCGGTCCGTTTGACGACCTCATCCCGGCCTGTGGAGAAATTGGAAATCAAACATGAATGAAATGTTAATCTGTGCATGAATCTGAATATGGTGCTTTTATTTTCTAGAAATAAACAAAAAAAGAAACAGCTTTCATTTTCCCATTTGGGATGCAAGTCCTCCAGCAGTGAGCCACTCAACACCCAGTCCCTCCAGGAAGTTGCAGTGTTGCAACTATTAATGCAAATCCAGTAATCATTCACAAATTTGGCACGTATTGGTGATTTTCAAAAGTCGTAGTAAAATTTCACCTTCTGCATTACATTCATTTCTGACCAATTACTGCAAACAGGCTGAATTTTAACCAACACCTTTTGCCCCTTGATAATTTAACTCCCTGTTTCATAATGTCTCTTGAAAGCTGAGCTTATGAGATGACAGCATGAAAGCTAAAGAATAGCATTTCACGTTTTTTCACATTTCTTTTTTTCAAAAACCTTTTTGAGACGTTCTGTAGAATTTACTTATTCTTTGTAACCAGATCATGTTTTAACTTGAATGATCAATGGTAATTCCTCTTTTGCACTTTGACATGATTTGATTTACGTTGAGGATATTTCAAGAAGGTGCATGAAAATGTCACTTTCGCTTTAAGTCTATAAATCATTGCTTTTTGGGAGAAGTTATGTGCAACACTTCCAAATATTTTTTTTAAGTACGTGTTATGGCATACATAAAAAAATTTTTAAATGTGCAACTTTTGTAAAAGATTGCTGCAAAACTAATAATTTTAAGCTTCAACAATCCCAAACAAAACATAGCAATACCCAAGAGGGACTGACTGAGGTAAGCAGGTTCTGTATTAATGGAGAAACTCCAATTCAATTATCAAACCAACATACAGTGGAATATGAAATCTTACAATTTTTTTTTACATTTATTTTTAGACAAGTCATTTAGGCCTTTAAAACTACCAATCTTTTTTGTCATTATGGCAGTAGAAGATATTCTTTCTATCGACTGCATGAGCACATTTCTGTGTGTCGGATGAAAAAGAATCAGGTTTAGGATTTTTTTTAAGTACTGCTCACCAAAACAATGCAAAAACTCATCAAGCACAAAAACATCTAATCTGCATAAATGGGATGAGGGAAAAAAAGTCTTTTTTTTTTACGAGAAAGAAAATAATTGAAAAATTGCTATTCACATTATTATTGTAATATGGCAAGGTGTCCACATGGAGCTCAAAATGAAGTGATCGTTCAGGATTTTGTTACAAAATGTAAAATCTCAGTTGTCTGCAATTTGTAAGGTTTCCACATGAAGAAAACAATATTTTTACAGTTTATTGCAAAACCAGGAAAGTTTTGGTTGCCAGACCTGGTTTGTCATGAGGCCTTTTGGAGGGAAAAAAGATTGTCCTCCCCTGTTCTTAATGATTCTCCTCATCCCCGCCTTCATTTTGTCATACTTCACCTCGGAGCATTGATCTGCATTCAGCGCGCTAAAAAAAAAGCTCAGCTTTTTTTAGGGATTAAGAGAAAGGGAGAGAAAAAAGAAAACAGTAGGGAAGGCCAGCGAGTGTCTCATTTAAAATGCTAATGCGGCAATTTTTAATAAGTAAAATTAATAATAGGGATAATTGGAGTAATAAAGGGCAATTGCTGGGGGATGTTAATGAGAATTAAAATGAGCCATCCTGAGGGGTCATGGCAACCTGAATCAAAAAGCAGAGAGAAAAGAAAGGAGTGAGCACCGAAGATGATGATGATGACTGGTGAAGAGAGGCGAACAGGGGAAATTACAGCAGGTCTCGGCTGATCTTTATCGCTCGTAGTAACAGGATATAGGCCAGGGTTGATGTACGACACATAATATTCTGCTTCCCCCGGCTGGATGCCACCTGCATTCATGCATCATGTGTGTCGGCTGGACGGGCCGGGCTGCATATCTTCCTTTGTACATGTGCATTTGTGTGACACGTTTTCCCCGTTTGCATCTCTTTGCTTTGTTTTCTTTATCTTAATTTTCTTTTTACTGCCTTTGTTTATCACTGCTGCTGCTGCTGCTGCTGCTGCTGCTGCTGCACAAGGACTAAAATGCTCTTGTGTCTTAAACATATCTCTAACCTCCATCCATCCCATCCAGCTGCCCCACCCCCGGATGCAATGGCTCCGGCCATATCAGTGGGAGATACTCACGACACAGAAGGTAGGGCAGATTAAACCCACCCTCTGTCTGTCCCCCCTCCTCTGTCTGCCATCCTCCACCTGCTGTTTGCTTTTAGAGTCAATCAGAGGAAACAGGTTTGAGATGCAAAAAGCCCTTCCACAAACATGAATTTGAACCCTGAAAGATTCAGCGGTACGAGTTAGATTAAATATATAACAATGGGGTTCAGTATGATAATAAGTTAAAGTCTGAAAACGGCAGGAATTTTCAGACGAAAGTTTACTTGAGAAATCATTTTGAAAGCATTTAATCATCTAAATCTAGATGTAAAGTGAATCGTGATGAGGAAGCGTGGCAGTCACCCTTTTTGCTAAGGCTACATTCAAACGAGACAAACATGCTAAGAATTTAGATTCTTTCTTCTGTTTTAAATAAGGGCTGTACTCTGGTGAAAACCAGTCTTGTGGTCTTTACTCTTGGCTGTTGCCCATGACGTGTGTAGATACCAGTTTGACGCTAAGGAGCTTACCGGAAATTAAACATTTGTCCTCCGCTGCGAGGCAGCTGCTAATGCTAATTCGTTATTTGGAAGCTCAGCCAACACGGACTGAACGGCTTCGTTCACTAACTACAGCCAGACTGCAATACTAAAACAGCCTGGTAAACTAATGTCATTGTTCACAATGTTCTGTTCACTGATTTGCCCGTTTCAAATTTTACCAGAGAAATCCACTTGAATGGGAGAAATCCCAGACAGAACACTGAAGGGAGATGAGAACTGAGCAGGAAGGCTATCGCCAGAAAAACCGTTAGTCCAGGTGTTTGTTGATGACCTGTGTTTAAAGGGAAGCTATGATTACAGTGCTTCCATTGAGAATTTCAAATTTAAAAATTAACGATTTTACTGACACTCGTAAAAACAAACACATTTAAACGGGATTAATTTGTCAAAAAGTGGCCGTGAAAGCAGAAAATTAAAAATAAACAAAAAATAATGAATGACTCACTTTCTGCTGATAATTTGAAAAGATTACACGTTTGAATTAAAATGTTTGATCTCATTCAAGAATTTCAAATCATCATCATGATTTATTTCCAAGACAATGTTTTTTGTACCATCACTAAATATCCAATATCACACTTCATGTTTTAGGGTCCACATCTACTGTGTCAAAAGGATTCCATCCTTTCTGAAATATAAACATTCATAAAACCCCAAATCTAAGAAACTAGTCTTATTAGACTCTGATATTTTGGGTGGGTCTTTCTTAACTTAATTGTGAAAGTGAGGCATCAGCTTTTAATTTGAGTGTCTGGCCTCCACCACAGCCTTCAACATCTCACTGTCCTGGTCCTTTCTTTTCCTTCGCTTTTGAAACTATGTTTTGCCTTGGGAATTCATTATTAATTAATAAATCAATTTTCACTGTAGAAATACAATATTATTAACTTAATAAATTAATTTAAAAAAATGAATGATACATCAGGCAATCAAGACCGAAGACTGAGTTGCTGCTCACAGCTAAGAAACACTTGAGTCCCAACGTGGATTACTGATGAAAAACGAATGATCCATAACATTTTAATTAAACAGCTTCAAACCTGATGGGCAGCGGGTGGGCTAAACGCGAGACTCAGGTCCCGCGTTTAGATGAACACACACATGCACTCACACACACATACAAAGTGTCAATGAAAAGCTGGGACTCTTGCAGTTTGATCTGATGTGACAAACCTGACAATACAGTGATCACAACATCACTAATAGGTGCCAACATCAGGCAAAGTAACTGATCTATGAATCTCTACATGTCAACATTCTTCTGACACAAGATGGCCTCTCTCAATTAAATAAATACTAACAGCCTTACTGAAACCTTTTGGCTTCATCACCCGTATGGTGTTCCATACTTCGCCAAACATTTGGATGTGTTTGGATTGTTTGTAGGTAGTGCAAGGACTTTAAGATAAAACAGCCTCCTTAGATTTTGATATTTTGACTGAAATTTCTCTGAAATATGACAGAGAAATCTTTTCTCTGTCATATGAACAAGATAAAGCTAAGTTAAATATGGTGTAAGAATAATAATTAAATGCATCTAATGTTCAGAAATCAGTAGATTTCTCTCAAGGTCGTTGGCAGAACTATTTCTGATGTGTTAAAGTAGAGGGATGCTCCAGGTACTCCCAAGTTCTTAGATGTTTATTTGTAACTCCAACCATGTATCATTCCCCTCCTCCACATGTAGGCACCACATCACGGTGGTCTTTCACGTGAAATCCCATTAAAGTATGCAGATGTTTTTGTAATATGATTACGTATTTCTAAATAAATACATTGTAAGGCCTAATCCAAGAAAAAGCATTCACATTAGAGACAATAAGCTTCAGATTTGAACTGATGAGACATTTGGCCGTAGCTTAATTGCGCAATTGTATAACTTGACAAACTAACATGGAGGCAGTATGGTGTCTGTTTTAAAAGTATCCAAAATGAAGCACTTATGGTTTAATGCAACTCTTTTTACTTAGATATGTAGAGTTGCATTTAATATGAAAGTATTATAAGGCATATGCTTTTTACATATTTGCTAATACTGTCATCATGTCATGACAGTTTGCTATGAGACAGATAATCTGTGAAGAAAATTGATCTCCTCCATCTTCTCCTTGAGCTACTGCTGGGGAGAGCTAGAGCAGTTGGTTGCTTTTGGTCTGGATGCACTAATCCAATCCAAAAACAACCAATCAGAGCCAGGAGGAGGGTCATAGCACTGTCTATAGATCTTGTATAGTTGCTGCTAAATAATGCTAGAGAAACAACTTATCTTTACAGGGAAACTGTTTATCTGCCATTATCTGTGGCCTTGCTACATAGCCTGAGTATTCACAACAGGCTATGCTAGCTGCAGAGAGCAGGGAGGAGACGTGAGCAGCGCCATACGGACGATAATTGACAGCACCAAGATCGACCTCCTGTCTCTGATTGGTTGTTTCTAGTTAGTGCTGGGAACACTGGGAGATGGCAGAGAAACTCATTGTTTTCACAGGTTATCTGTCTCATAAACTGTTATGACATTGTGACAGTTTCAACAAATATACAAAAAAAACCCCAAATTTATAGAAATGACACTGCGGCGTTAATATGAAAGCATCACTTAAGATCAGAGGGATCCGAACGACATCATGAATAACAGCCAATCAAAAGATGCCGTTTGCAGCTGTTTTCCTGCTCTGAATCTTGAAGCCAACAGCAGCGAGATGTGATCTTGTCCGGCTTCTTCACTTCAGCCTCATTTCTCCTCCTTCCATTCCACACGTGTGCTGTCGCCCGCAGAGACCCTAACGGGGGTGGGAGGGTGGAGGTTCACCGGTTTGTGACTCCTCTTTATTGAAGGGAAGATATTAGCTATCTGTTTACATGTGTATTCGTTCAGCAGGCAATTTTAGATGCACTTTGTTTATAGATCGTCCCTCGGTCTCCCTCGGCATCTTCCAGGTGCGAATAAGAGGGAGTTTATTGGATTTCACCCTCTGCTGCCTCGCCCGCCAGCCCGCCTCTCCATACAAGTTGTTCATTAAACGTTCCACTCAATTGGCTGAGATTGGTTTTGATGTCTAAGGAAGCGAGCGGGGCGCCACCCGCAGGCCACATGTCATACTGCAAGATCAGCTCCATGCTTCTTCATCTCTAAACTTTTTTCTTTGTTTTTTTTTCCTTCTGCTTCCTGATACTGCATGAGCTTTCACAAAGGTGAACTTGATTCTGGTCCTAAAACAGTTCCGATTGTGTCTCCTCCCCTACAAGCCTTCTGGCTTGCCCCATCGCCAGGAAGCGCCGTCTGGAAGAAGCTGAGCAGGAGCAGGAACAGGAAGCGGGGAAGCCCGCCTCCAAGAGGAAGTCCCATCCCCTGAAGCTCACCTTGGATGAGGGTTTCAGCGCCGAGAGTGACGGCAGCAGCGAGGCAGAGGAGGAGGCTGAGAAGAATGGAGGGAAAGTGGAAAAGGAGGTCACCGGGTCAGGAGAGGAGGAAGAGAAGGATGGAGGTGCGGAGGACGAAGAGATAGCGGCTGAGCCCCTGGAGAAGGATGCTGAGGGACTGATGAAGGAAAAGAAAGAGGAGATGCAGCAGGAGGAGGAGGAGAAAACATCAGCAGGTGATGAAGGTAAGGCTTAACAACCTCAAGGTTTTTCACCTTTTTTAATGTTAACTTTAGACAAAACTTCTAATTTCATAAGTTTCCTCCATCAGCTTCCTCTCCTTAAATATTTAAGACATTATTCAGCTATTTTTGTTTTGAAACAGCATTTTCCACACAGACAGCATGGAGCCTGTGAATGAATCATCCCGTAACCTCACAGTAGTTTATGAGGAGTTTATACAGCAGTTGGTTTCTCACACAGAACTTAAGCTGAGGAATTTTTGGAAAGCAACAACCTGTGCAAATTTTTCCGTTTTATGAGGTTGCTATGACTATCTGGGTAAGCCTTCAGGATGTTATCTATGGGTTTAAATTTAACTTTCAGATGGATGTTAAAGCTAAATATCGTTCAATATATTGAACAATATTTAATATTGTTCAAACATTTACTCCTAATGATAATTATTTAACAGGATTTATGGAAAAACAGAAAGTATGAGCTATATTTATTATTTAAGATCATCTCACATGGGAGAAATTTGTCTGAGAAGAGGAAACAAGGCAACAACGATAAACGATACTTCCAAGTCAACAGTAAATACATAAAACTTGCACAAATGAATAACAACAGGGTGATATATACTAGTTGATATTTTCTGTAACAACGAGATTTAATCTGCTTGGATTTTGTTAATGAAACAAATAAGCAGAGCTGACCCAACGATAAAGGGGGTGGGGGTCTAGTTTGGCCACCATCCTTTCCTAAATAGGAGAGGATGGTGGCCTCTCTCTTATAAGAGTGTGTGTATTTTGTGTTCTGCACTGAAACCCAACTTGTTTTATGATCAACTTGAGAGCCAACAGTGAAACTAATTTCATATATGAAGACCAAATATGTTGTTGTTGTTGTTGTTGTTGTTGGAATCTGCTGCAGGTTCCTTGCCAAAGGCGGGAAAATCCAAACTGTGGAATGTAAAGTGCAGCAGCATTCAAGCTGTGTGTCGGTGTGGTTACAGGCTAAAACAACATGAGTTATTTGATGCATTTGTTGAACAGGAAAAACATCAGATTTGTTCTGTCTGAGCTCCCAGTCCCTCATCAGAACTGATCAAGTTCATTGATTTACAGGTTTTCAATCACTGGTCCATCACTACTTAAGACTCTTCCGATGTAGTAAAGTGTTTTTCATAAAGCTAATGACCTTTCTTGAATTTTTTTTCCCAATTTGAAAATCTTTACCTTTCAGAGTGAAATCCTAACTGCATAAAAACAAACTTAGCTTCTTGATTTGTTCCTCTACAAACACTACTGATACTTCAGCTCTCATCTGGAGGCTTAACTCCATTGCCTGGCAGAGAGATTCAGGTCTGTGTAAATTCTTATCAGGATAGTCCACTGTGTCCATAGGACCATGTTACCTTTTGAGCATTTAAAATATTTTCTTCTTTTGGTTTGGTTACAAAAATCTTAAAAGGTAACACAATTTGGCAGAAAAATCTTCTGAAAATAAAACAACATTTGAATGCCTACTTCTAATGGAGTAAACGTCACATTCAATCAATTTCCACGCCCTTGACAGATTACAGAAATGCAGAGTTAGAGGTGACATAGATTTTGTAGATTTAATTTAAAAAATTATGTTTCTTCTTTTAGTTGTCAGAGATCGAAACTTGACTCTGACTTTGTGGCTGATTTATCGGTGCACCCATAAAAAGCAGACAGGGAGAAAATTGCACTGTTCAAATGAGACCAAATTAAGTATTTTGACCCACATGCAAAATGCTATTCATGGCTGAAAAGTAACACTACACATCATCCTAAACACACCATGAAACATGGACGGCATTATTCTGTTGAAATGCTTTTGTTTGGGAGGACAAGTGAATCTGAGCTGAGTAGATGGAAAAATGGTTTAGGGTAAGTTCAGGGCAAAATGTGAAAAGATTCAAGGGTGTGAATATTTTTGCAGGGCACTGTAGGTCGATGCTTGGTGACTCAACAATCTGAACAGAAAAATATGTGAAAAAGAAACCACAAATCCCTCCGTGTCGATCGTTAAAACCACTTTAAAAAGTTTGTAGAAAGTTCAGAGGGTTTTAAGCAACTACATAAAACTCTGTGGGGTGAGTTAGTGCTGCGTTTCTTCATCTTCAAGAGCGTGAGGACACACAGTGAAGACGAAATGTGCTGCAATACCTCTTGATTAGAACTGGATCAATTCTCTTTCTCTATCTACAAGCTGCAGATTTGTCGCAGCGGGTCGTTTTCACTGCGCTGTCACTTCACAGGCAGCGAGGTGATGCAAGCGATGACAGAGATGTTGCTGACAACAGCTTGAGCTCACTGCATGACTCAGACTGCTGGAACCTCTTCTTCTTCTTCTGCCTTTCCACAGAGCAAGAGTGTGTGATCGTGGAGCCGGAGCACCGAGCCACGTTGCCTGACGCCGAGCTGCGCCAGCCTCCCTCCCAGAGCGCCGAAGAGGTGGCCGACTCCCTGCTCCACCTGGGCCGGGTGTCCAACGGCCACGCTGTCGGTGTGGTTGTGCAGCAGATTGAAGATGTCAGAGCGGCAGATGAACGGGGTGAAGAAGCAAAGCGCCAGCAGGAGGGGGCCACACATGAGGAGGAGGAGGCACAGAGATCTCCGGAGGAGTCATCTGTTCTGCAGAATGAGGCGGGGAAGGTGGAGGAAGAACAAGGCGAGCGTGTTAACATGAGCAACCATGTGAGCCATGGCAAACCGATCAAAGGCGAAGAGGAGGAGGAGATGGTGGTGTCGGTGCAGCAGACCCAAGAGACTCCGACAGACGACGAGGAGGACGATGAGAAGGATGAAGAGGAGCAAAGGAGGCCTTTCCTCTCCATATCTGATGTGCCAACCGCCGTCCGAACTATCACCAGCACAGCAGCAGCTCAGGGAACTCACATCAAGACAGAAAACCACATCCTTCAGGAGGACTACAGCAGCGACAGGTACGACTCGCTTCACAACTTCAAAAGCAGCCCTCCTTTAAGCTTCGGCTCCCACGGGGCCAGTCCGCTCGACGACTACTACGCCATCCCAAGGTTGGAGAACTACAAACTCCACAAGGCCTCTTCCTCGGCCTCCCCGGATGTCATCGAAGTGCGATCCGACAAGTCGGAGGGCAAAGACTTTGACGACCTCGACGGAGACGATGAGCGAGACGATGAAGACAGCCTGTCTCAGCGTTCCACGGTGACCGATGAGTCGGAGATGTTCGACATGACCAGAGGGAACCTGGGTCTCCTGGAGCAGGCCATCGCTCTCAAGGCCGAGCAGGTGAAGCCCGCCGGGCCTAGAGAGCTGCTCCGCGCTCCAGACCTCCACCACCAGAGATACTTCACCATTGAGGACAGACCCAAGCATCTAGACATCATCCGGAAGACCTACTTCAGCAAAGGTCAGAAAGTCCCTACAATATTTGACCTGCACAACAGAAATGTAGTTTTACCATATTTTGCTTTGACATGTAGAAAATCAGGATTCCAGTCAACCAGTGATTCATTGATATCAAACTTTGTGACAGCTCAGCTATTGCGTCACTTTCAGGAGAGTCATTGTTCTCATCTGAACATTGATAGAATTTTTTTGAGTCTGCTACCACACACCTTCCAATGGGCTGCATCACTGGTGTCAGAGTTTGGGCCTCATTGAGGAGAGAGGTGAGAGTTGGACTCCTCCAAGATTGTCCTTTGCCACTGATTCTGCTCACAACCTTTAGAGACAGAATTTCTAGGCTCAGCCACGGTGTTGAGGGGATCCACTTTGGAGGCCTCAGGACCACACTGAGATGGAGATGGATGACAAGTATTTTTTTCCTAATTGTTCAAAAGTTAGGAAAATAAATTGCGAACAATAGGCAGATTGATGCAGCATCTGCTATGATGGGAGAGCTGCAGCAGTTTGTTGAGAGCTCAGATGGCTGATCTATGTTCCTTACCTTCATCTATGGTCACAAACTCGGGGTAGTGACCAAAAGACCAAAAAGAGGCAAAAAATGTTTACTCCGTAGGGTGTCTTGTTGGCGATAAAGTGAGAAGCTTGTTCATCTCGGATGGACTCAGAGTAGAGCCACTGCTTCTCCACATCGAGAGGAGCCAGTTCAAACGGCTCCTCAACTCCTAATATCTTAGGATTCCCACACTTGGGCCACAGAGAGGGAATACTGAGTCTTAGATTGCTGATCTGGTGACACCCGATTGAGTGGAAGATAGTTATATATATTATTCACATTGTAATATTTATGGCGACAGCAAACAGTTGCAGTAAAACTCAGAAGTAAATCATCGCGAACTTCCAAACCCTAACAATGGAAGCAGCGCGTCCAGATAAACAGCAAACCAAATAAACAGTGGTGAGTCACAGAGCTCGGCGCCGATCCTCCCATCTGCATTGTAAGGTGGATGAAGAGGCTCCAGCTGAGCAGACGGCACCGAAGTGCGAAGAGGAAGTGCTCAAAGAGAGGCCGAGGAGACGGCACGTCAAGAGAGGAGCGGAGGAGTGTGGGTTGCTCCGCTGCTAGCGTGCGTGGAGTGTTTGTTTACGTGCTCAGGCCTCGTATTTCACTGCTGGCACGCTGCCCACTTGTCATGCTCACGGTGAAGCAGCAGTGTGATTACATGCCTGGTAGTGCTGCCCTCTCCTTGGCCCCAGCTCCCTCCTGTGGTGGCGTTCATGTTCTCCTCGTCGCTAATTAGGAGATGCATGTCTCGTTAACATTCAATTTGAAGGCCAACAGAGCATCGCTCTGTCCTCTTGCTCCACTTTCCTCTCCAGTGGCACAGATATTTCCTGGCCTACCTCCAAAATCATTCGGGAGGGCCACGCTTAGTTTTTTTATTTATTTTATTTCCATATTTGTTAATTAAACAAACAATAGAAAACATGAAACAAGAGGTCAAACTGACACAATTTCCATTAAACCATTACTGCTCTGAAAAGCTTTATAATTCTATTTTTTTCACCTGAATCTGACATAAATAAATATGTAAATAATAATCCAAAACTAATTGGGTACCTTTCAGTCAAAAAGTACCGCTTGGATACATTTGAAGTCTTTAAAAAATATATTTGTGCAAGTATTTCATAGTACTTTAAAAGGAAAACAAGAAGGGGAAACAGTTAAAGATAAATAACATACAATTAAAAAGTACATGGAACTAATTATAATTATGCTTAGGCATTACAAAAGTACAACAAAACAATAAAAGTTCAATTTAGAACAAATATATAGTTAAGATTCGTGGAACGCGATTAAAATTCTTAATCAATTTAACTACAATGTTTCTATTTATGAATCTGAATTTATTGGAGTTTAATCAAAAACTGTATATCGACAAAATAAGCAACATTTTCAACTCAAAATCCCCTTTTTGCTGCTAAATTGTTCGATAAATAGACAGATGACACCTAATTCTCAACTTAATTCAATCTTCTTTTGGGGCAAAGAAGAATGATGTATGTTTGTTATGTATCAAACTCTCATTTTGTGATTGCAGTTTAGATTTTATCCCTTCATTTTCATTTACCATGTAGAGAAATGAAAAATTGGAAAAACATGAGCAAAATTGGTAAGTCATTAAAAAAGAGAGAAAGCCCAAACTAATCTCGATTTCTTTGAATTATTTTTTTTAACCTCTTTTTGATCAAAAATCATGTACATCTATAAAAAAACTTTTTTCAAGTGAAAGCTAAAATGAAGGCATATTCACACATTTGTAAAAGATTTTAGGGAAAAAAGTTCAATACAGGTTAATAAGTTTGATCAAACCATGCAACAAGATAACACAGCAACGTCTGGATTAACAGAAATAGTTTAGCATGGATTATAATATTACTCCAAAGTGTTTCACACACAACTGCTGATGCAAAAAGGACTTGCATATAACTCAGTATTTAAACTGACATACATGACTGGTTGCAGCCTTAAACAAAAGTAGCTCAGTGTGTAACGTCTGTGTAATGAACTCACTGAGATGAAATACTGGCTTTCTAAACCAAAGCTGCACATTCAGCCCCTCATCCTGTCAATATTTAATTGCAAGTGCCAGTATCTGCTACATGCTGACATTTACCTTTCAAATGAACTTAGCCCAATATTAACCTAGATACATGTGAACATTTTATAGATTGTAATTTTAACCAAAACATGCTCAGCGGGAAGTAGATGGTTGAAAAGCTAAATGGCATGTTTTTAGTTCCTCTGAAAGATCAAACAAAGGCAGTTTGACTGGATCATTTTAAGTTTGTGGAAACTTGATGTGACATTGATTTACAATACGGCCAAAACGGATGTACCAGTGAAACCTGAGTGGGATTTCAACTGGAGAGATGTTTATCTCTATGGCTGGTTTTACAGGCTTATACTTAGGAAAGTCAAGGTTTTTGAAGGTTCATTAGAACATTTTACACTTAGTTAAAACTGCAGTATGTAACTTTTACAAAGATATGTTTTTTTACATATGTGTTAAAACTGTTACCATGTTGCGGCAGTTTGCTATGAGACAGATCATCTGTGGAAAGATTGATCTCCTCCATCTCCTCTCAGAGCTGCTATTGCTGTCAACCAATCAGAGCCAGGGGGAGGACTTAAGCGCTGTCAATTGTTCTTGTTTATACGCTGCTAAATGTGTTACTGGTGGAGAAATAACTTACCGCTCCAGAAAAACTGTTTATCTGCCGTCATCAGTGGCTATGCTAACTAACCTTAGCATTCATGGCAGGCTTTGCTGTGTGGTGAACGAGCTGCAGCGTAGCATAGACCGTACACAATGTTGATTGACAGCACTAATCCCCTCCTCCTGGCTCTGATTGGTTTTTCCTGCTGGAGCAACGTCTTTGTTCAGATGACAGCAGGACCATTGGAAGAAGGTAGAGGAGCTCAGATTTTCATTAAAAAATTTTTATCTCATACTGTTATGATATTGGTCTTTAGAATATTTTATAGATGCTCTACAGAAACATCCAAGAATAATTTGAAGTTGTGTTTCACAGAAAAATCCACCCATTTTGAAGTGGGAGCAGGTGGGAGTCCTCTGGACCTCACTGCCTGTGACACGACACACGACAAGTAAAAGCAAACCATCATGCTGGACAGGATGGCTCCACAAAGTGAAGCTAGATAGAAGTTGCAATGAATTTTTGCATCCTACACCAGAACTAAGTGAAAGCAAGCCTCTTTAATTATGGATAGTTTATAAAGGATGTCTTGTTTTACCAAACAAGACAGCTGAAAATGTCACATCCCTATAGCAACAGGGCATCTTTTGGAATGAGCCCTCAATAATCTAGGCAGACTTGCATTCAGGTTAATCCATAAAACACCTTGTGCGTTTACACAGATGCTTGAAGGGATACAGATGGTGTTGCTGTGGTGCAGTTGTCTGAAATATGTCTAGATTTTACGCTCAGCCAAGCAGACGGTCTGATGGCATTAACCACTCGGTCCTGTCCTCCTTTCTCATCCCACTCTCCCACCTCATTCTTGATCTTCTCATTTCTCTTTCTCTCTTTATTTCCTTCTTTCTTTCGTTCTTTCTTTCTCTCTGTCTGTTTCCAGAGAGGCCGGAGAAGAGAGAGAACAAGTGTCCCACGCCGGGTTGTGACGGGACGGGCCATGTGACCGGTCTCTACCCCCACCACCGCAGCCTGTCAGGCTGTCCGCACAAGGACAGGATCCCCCCAGAGAGTGAGTTTGGGTTGGTCTTCGCTCTGAATACAAACACATTTCTGAGGAGAGGAAATTTCACAATGGCAGAATCATTATGGCAGCTTTTCATGTGGTTTCAAAAGACTGCCTGGCTGCTACATTTTTGATTTTGATTTCACAGTTTTATTATTATTTCTAGTTCATCCTTGCAGTATTAAAAAAAATCTTGGATAGTGTAAAATAGCAGATCTGTGGAAAGAACCAATCTGGTCTGAAAGACCTGTCTGATGATAGTTTGAGGGCATGAAGTTGTTTAGATTGTGTTTTTTCCCCCTTCTGAATCTTTGATTCTTCTGCTCAGTTCTGGCCATGCATGAAAATGTGCTGAAGTGTCCGACTCCTGGCTGCACTGGTCAGGGCCACGTAAACAGCAACCGCAACACACACCGCAGGTATCCCGTCTGAGCCGTTGCTAATCTGTGTCGTTTATGAGCGTTTCTGCTGGACGGGCTTTTTGCACAGCATACGCATTTCCCTTTGAGGATTTGCAAGCGCATGCATGCAGGACAGCAAATGTGTCAGCCCGCATCAGTGTCATGTCGATTTGCGTCGTCAGCGGCTCGGCGTTGTTTTTAAAATTCATCGGCTTTTCTGCTCCTCCGTCTTCCCAGTCTCTCCGGATGCCCGATCGCTGCTGCGGAGAAGCTTTCTAAGACCCACGATAAGCAACACCTGGCTCAGCCGTGCAGCGAGCTCCTCAAAGGAAGCCCCAACGACAGGGTGCTGAGGTGGGTGCAGCCTTTAAGGTCCAAAATGGCAGGTTAAGCATCGACAGTCCAATTTATGGATCTTGAAATATTCGATGATTTCTGTTGGAAAAAGTGAGTTGTACCTTCCAGTACCAAGTGTGAATACTGAAATGCAATGGTACAGATATCAGTCGTGTAATCACATGGAGAATGAAGGTGATGTTCTTTTACTCAATAAGAGTGATCACATGTTTTCACACACTTTGAGGGATCAGTAATTTTACTTGACATCACTTCTACATGACTATTTATATTTGTAATAAGATACAGCCAAATCAAAACAATTAAAACAAACACTACTTTTGTTTTTTACATTTCATGCTATTTTGTAACATGATATTTTATATTCAAATATTCCTCCAGCAGATGGCTACAGACCTTTGCATCATCTCTCCATTTGGAGGGGTTGTTTTCTTTTGGCTGTCTCTGTTTTTGTCTGGGCTATTTTCTGCATTAATAATTGAAAAGTAACCTACATTTGTCTTTTCCTTTCTCTTGTACTAAATACATACCAAACCACGAGCCCAAAACTGAGCTACTTACTAAACTGTGATCTAGGTTTTTCGTTAAACTCCTGTTAAAATGCAACATCTCTTTTTTATTGCTTGATCAGTTTGCAACCCTGTATTCCTACTCAATATCTTAAATTACATCTTAAATAACATCAATATCTTAAATTCAATTCAGTTCAAAAATACTTCATTCGTCCAAAAATGAAATTTTATTTCTGTAACTGAGTATCTTAAGAGTCATTGTGACACTGTCGGCGGGAAGGATCTCCAGTAGCAGTCAGTGTTGCAACAAATCAGAAGCAACCTCTGACTATAATGACATGCTAACAGCTAGCTATTCAAGCAGCAGAGATAATATCCCACAATGACATGTCCCTTATAACTCAATTAGTTGCAAGCAAGCACAACTAATCCATATCGTTTACTTTTGCAGCTCCTCTTTAAATCTTTGTCCGGCTGTATGGTTAGAAAGCCATTAGTATACTATGGAACCAGGATATACATTTACATTTTTTCAACTCTCCTTTGGCAAGTAGCTGTTTCGTTTTGGCTGTTGGTCTGAAGAGCTAAAGGCAGACTGGTTGTGGCTTCTCTCATGAGTCGCTGCTTCTCTGACGACATTAGTTACGACATGCAGAGATGACCTGAGTGTGAACGGTTCAGTTTTGACAAAGTCCTGCAGACTGATCTATTCTGTCACTTTAAGATCTCTATATCTTCAGTCATCTGTCCAAGCCAGCTAGGCACCACAATCACAGCAGAAAGAATGATAATTAAAACCAACCAGACACGGGCATTATGCTAAGTCCATGCTCTCCCACACTGGTATTTTAATTAATAATGCAGCTGATATGCTAATTATGAAAGTTATAGGGGCATTGCAGGAGGATGGGAAAAAAAATAATTGCTTTCCTAGAGGAAAACCTCACTAGACGGACAAAGCATTGGATTAAAACATAATAAGGCTCCTTTTGTTTTCCTTCTGCAGATTGTTATGGAAATGAGCCCGCTTGTCTGTTATGTGTACGCTGGATTCCTGGTGCGGTCCTCTTTCTAATGGCATTCATGTTGATTTGATACAAAGACAAAAGGAAATCCTCTGTGATCGCTGGTAGAAAGTTATTTTTTTTCCCTGTTATGAGGGTCCTCCTTCACACTGCAGGCCAGGTCATGGAGCTTATTAACAAGCATATGGTTGGAGACCAAAGATTGGGAATTCTGTTGCCATATCGCAGTTGCAGAGCAAAATAACAAGAGGAGAAGAAAAGAGGAGCGCTCTCTCTCTTTTTTTTTTCCTTCTCCCTCACTCCCTGGTCTATCAATGGATTTACGCCAACAGGTTTGACAAAAGCCCGGGCTCTCCAGGAAAACGAGAGGGCTTAAGGCTCATAAATTCCATGCTGTACAACATGCAAATGTGCCCTCTGCTGATAAGAGAGCTTTTAATCCTGCTGCACTCCTGCTAAGTACACCGGTGCTCCTATCTCTGCTCGTTCTATTTCATTCTACTTTCATTCACCCATTCTTGTTCTCTTTTATACAATCACTTTGTTTTTCTGTCTCCTTTTCTCATCAATTCTGTTTTTATTTATTTATTTATTTATTTTTGTCTTCATTCCGGTGTAAATCATGTTTAATCCATCTCTCTGATGTCCTGCTCCTTCCTCCCCTTCCCTCTGCAGGCCCATGTGCTTTGTGAAGCAGCTGGAGGTGCCCCAGTATGGCAACTACAGGCCCAACATGGCGCCCTCGACGCCGCGCGCCAACCTGGCCAAGGAGCTGGAAAAGTACTCCAAGGTCTCCTTCGATTATGCAAGCTTTGATGCTCAAGTGTTCGGAAAGCGCACGCTTGCTCCAAAGATGACCACCAGCGAAACTTCACCCAAAGCCTTCAAAAGTACGACTGGATTCTTTTCTTGGGTTTGGATTACTGTCCAAGGGGCTGATCCAATCTCCAACGGCCGTCTGGCATGAGCTATAAACTATAAAAGCAATAGCAGTTAATGATCATGGTCTGAAATCATTCTTATTTCACACACACAGACTGTTTTGTGTTTTTTGAAGCTTTATTCAGTCCGTCCCGGAGGTTTTTTGGGATTATCGTTGCTTAAAATTACAGATTTTGCAGCAACCTTTTTCAAAACTGTTTGAGATCAGAATAATGTCATGATATGGTCTTACAAAACGTTGAAATTGCTTCACATAACCTTCCATAAAAAAAATAATACTCAAAACTCTGCTCTGCTCACTTACGAAATATGGAACTGCCTTTTGGCACAGTCGCCTGGCGACCTCTCTGCCAATAGAATAAAAATTAGCACAATCATTACAAGTTTTCAGAAGATATGAAATCATGCTTTCAAAATAAAAATGTAAGCAAAAGTATTTAAAAGTTTTTAAGAACAAAAGACATGAAATCTTGTTTTCAGACTAAAAATGCGTGCTCTTGAATTATGGCAAATTTCTCCATAACTGTCTTGTTCCGAAACTGCTCTCATGAGTAAAATGTCCATCGTGGGATTTGTTTGGGATTCAGAATTGTCTTCCTGGTTAACATTCCCGTCTCTTCTCCTGCAGCCAAGCCCTCGTTCCCCAAGTCATCATCTCCCACCCTGAGCCTCCATGCTTACGGGAAGAGCGCCACCCTCCCCTACGACTACTCCCACGATGCCGAAGCTGCTCACATGGCCGCCACCGCCATCCTCAACCTGTCCACTCGCTGCTGGGAGAAACCCGAGAACCTCAGCATCAAACCGCAAACCAAGGTACTGCAACAATCCCAAACCCACGTCACAACCTTCATCTTTGAGAGACATTAAGCAAAGCAGAAAATGAAAATGAAAAAGTGATAAGTGATAAACATCTGCCCTCATCAGCACTCAAAGCTTATTTAAACATTTCAAGTGCTGCCCTGGTCTTCTTTCTAGTGCATTTGCAGAAGGATCATTAGCTGACGGCAGTTCAGATAAAACATTTCAGGCCGCAGCTGGTGAGATTGGAAGGGATAACAGTGGGTGTGCCCTTCCCTCTCCATCATTTTTTTTTCTTTCCCCATCATCTCCACATGAATATATCATCAGGAGGCATTGGCTTACAGCAACAGGACGGTGTTGAGATTCAGTTGCATCACCTCTCTTATCCTCTTTCATCGTTTCATCCCTCCATCCCACACACTTTTCATGTTGTTATTGAATTTGGCTGACTGCCAGTTCCCTGGATTACTTTTCCACCAGGTAGCCTTTTTTCATTATCTGCTGGACGGATCTCCCACTCTGCTTCTGCACCCCCGTCACTCTTTCTTTAATTTTCTCTTAGCATCCTTTTTTTTTTTGTGGTACTCCGCTTTATCTCCATCACTTTTCGCCCAAACCGAGCTGTACGTTTTTTCTACGTGTGCCTGTGCGTCTTCATTTATTTATTTTCTGTTACTCCTTTCTCTCCCTTTGCAACAGGAAACATTATTGTTACAATATCGCTTTCTCCCATATTGTGATTTTGGATGGCCTTTCTGTTTCGCTGAGGAGAGAAAGTGACTGCTTCATCATTTTTTTTTTTTTTTTGTTTCTTAGCATGGTTTCAGGGTGATAAAAAAAGAAAATCTGTGTTTCTGGCAGCAAAGCAAACCAAGGTGTTATTCAGCAAAGCTGTTTTCCAAGAGCAGGCTTAGCAAATCAGCTGGGAACTGATCTGGAATCAAAGTTGGAGTCAGTTGAAATCCAATACTAAAGCACCGGAACACTGTGCTCATCAACCCGGGACGTCTCTGGGAACTGCTCCAGCTGGTTTCCTTCCTCTCACTATGCTTTGATATTTTTAGATCTTGACCAGGCTATATGAGCAGCATTTTACATGAAAACACAACCCGGTTCAACCCTGTGCTTCTGTTCACCTGCCAGCGCTAAAATGAAGTGTGGAGTTTTCAAGCACTATGTCAGCGCTACTGGCACCGGAATACCTCGGATAGCCGAGTTGGCATTCTGTGGAATCGATACGACAAAGTGCATAGCACTGCTTTAGGACTAAATAAGTGCTTCCTGGGTAGCAGGTTGAAAGACAACATTTAGAGAAGATGCACAGACACAAAAGCTAAGACTGGTGAATATATCAGTTTACTATTTTATTTATTTACCTATCTTTTTTTTAGCGGTATTTTAAAATGGTTATCTGACACTAGTAGCATGTTTAGCTAATACATCCCAGAAAGGATAGAAGAGGATTACGGCCACAAAAGCAAACATTTAAATATATAGATTTTTTTTATCATTATTTTTCTCTGAATTGTGAAACGTAAAGTCAGAATTCTGACTTGTTTTCTCAGAAGTCCAAGAAAAACAGTTTGAATTCTGAGACGTCAGAATTCTTTTTTTTTTTTCCAATGGCTCTATTGCTGTTCCGTACAAAAAGATTTTTTTTTACCTATGTCATGTAAAATGTCTAAGTACGGCCTTTTGCTGAACAATGTAACTAATTTATCTATTTGAACAATCATGATACAACGATACACATTTTTTGTATTAATTAAAGTATTCTGTAAAGCAACACTGAAACAGTTTTTTTATTACTATTCTTCAAATGTTTTAGAGCTAAATACAGAGGACTAGCTGTCCTAAACAGCTAGTTAGTTGGATGTTTAGCCTAACAAAAATAGATAAAAATATATATTTTTCAGTAACTTGATATGTGTAGAGCAACATTTTTTATACTTAAATAAACATAAAAGTTATTTTTAAGGTGGGTTGTATAGAGATGCATCAATCAGAGACTGTGTGGTTGACATTCTACCACAGATATTGTGACTCATGCCTGGCTTTACTGATCATCTTCTGATTCCTCCTAAAGAACTACAATGAACAACTTAAATATAGAATATTTTTTCATACTCTCTGGATCAATTTAAAATGGAACCATCTTAGTAATACAATGACTACAGTAACAGAGCTCAAAGCTGCACAGATGTCTCCCTGCATCACTGAAAATCTACAAATGCACTGAAATCCTCCAGGTTGTTGAACAGAAAGGTGTGTAGATGAAGACCAGCTACAAGAACTGCAGCATGTTTCATCTAATATTTTATGACACAGATAATAGCTGAATGACTTTTGGATGTTCTTTTTGGCACAATTAAAAATTTAGAAGTTCACTACTACATTATGAGATATTTATTTTTTTCACTCCTTTGATCGGAAAAAATTACTCGTTAATGTGCCATAACTATAACTTAGGCTGTCTTTTTAGGCTGTCTATGTGACCTGCCAGTTTTTGCTTGCCTTTCTAATAATAAAAGATAAATATCGCCCTACAGCAAATAATAAAAAAAAAGCCTGACTGTTTTGTTTTTGTTTATACTCGTTTTGTTCATCCAGCTGTGCGTCTCTGCTTTCCACTCAGGAAATGGACATCGAGGTGGATGAAAACGGCACGTTGGACCTGAGCATGAAGAAGCCTGTAAAACGGGAGGGCAGCGTGTCCGGCACCAGCCCCGGGGTCCGCTCCCCGGATCCGTCTTCGTCCTCCTCCTCTTCGTTCCATCACAGCGGAAACAGTGGGATGACGTCCCCGAACCTTCATACATACAAGCAGGAGGACTGGGAGGGACCTCTGGATTTCACCAAACCCAATCGCCAGAGGGAGGAGGAAACAGACGAGGTCAGTGCAATTAAACGGCCGCTTTCAATTACACTGCGCTTCCTGCTGCATTAGTCACAGAGGAGCTATTGCGGCATAAATAACAATAGACAAAACAGCCCTCAAGCCTTTTGAATGAAAACTTCTTGTTTACATCACTTTCTTTGTCTAATCGCCTTTTCTTATTTCCTGTCCCACTTCTCCTCTTTCTATTATTCATTTATTTCAGTGAAATGCAAGACTTACCACGAGGTTAAAACATTGCACTGCGTAGCAGAGGTGGTGTGTCAGGTGCATTGCACCATCCAGGATTTGGCATATGCTAATTTTCACTGCTTTGAACTTTTTCAAAAGAAATATAAAGGGCCTTGGATGTTAATTTTTTATGAGGACACTTTGCATTTGGAAACATTGAATCTACAAAAGAATAAAAGGGGGTCGTGTGCGCTTGGAGTTTTGCAAAGTTTTTCTGTTTCCTGTTTTCTTTCTTTGCTTGTTTACGGCTTAGGAAAGTGACTCATGGAAACAATTGTCAGAGATTGAGTTAATATATCGTATCTGTTGGTGGTATGTCCTTTGTTTAGATGGAACACACGGGTCAGTCGTACGTCTCATCTGACCCAGAGGACTGTGACATGATGCAGGACTGTCTGGAGGACAGGAAGTACCCAGGAGAGGTCACGACCCCCAGCTTCAAAGTCAAGTTTCAGCCCAAGGACAGCAAGAAAGAGCTGCTCTCGTGAGTAACCGGTACACTAATAGTTCGACAGGATCGTTATGTGCATTTTTTATGACATCTTAGCACTGCAAAGAGTGGTTCAACTCAAACTTTGTGCTTTTTGTGTTTGAGATGACTTTCATTTTGAGTATGATTCAAACATCTGTGCACAGCTCAATTAAAATTCGCTTTCGGTGGCTTCATGCTGCTTTAACTTATAACATCCGTGCTTATGAAACATTTTTTATTTAACATCATTTACTCAATTTAATCCTCAAAATTTTTACTTGAGTAGATTTTAATACATATTTCTGAGGAGAAATTGTTGAAAATCAAGCTGCGCTCTCACAAAATGAGAGGCTCACGAGAAATAGGATAACAGCAAAAATGTATTATCTCTCGATCCATAATCGCATACATTTAGAACCTTCAAGCTCAGATCGATTGGCACTAAATTGCCACGACTGATTCACAGCTGCTGCCAGTAATAAACACAAACCACTTTTATGGATGCAGAGGATCTCCTCTATCAAAGCAGACACCTCTGCTAAGTGCCGTACGGCAGCAGAATCATGCCAAACACCTTCACTGTTTATTTCATGAAGTAGGTAAGTTTCTTTCTCCCTGTTGATAAGAGTCAGAAACTTTGTTTTACAAATAAAAAATAAAATTCAAATCGAACCTCATAAGCAGCATGTGCCTTTCATTGGCCGCTATAGAGAGAAAGAAGCTCAGCTTGATAGCAAGTCTGACTAAAGCATTAGCACCGAGGCTATGCTAGTTATAATGACTAGCATAGTCAACTAAATCTTCAATTAAAATATAAAGACAATTTTCAATAGAAATGAAGGATATTATATTAGGAAATTAATGTACATGATTAAAAATGTTTATTATTTTAATAAGAGATGCACCAATTGAAGTTTTCTGGCCGATCAACGATCTTTAAAAAGTCTGCCATGCCAAGTGTGGTTTTGGCCGATGTTTTTTTTTTTTGGTCTGAAAAGCATAGCAACAAGGTTGCTAAGTTGGCAACAGGTGGGATGACTTAGCTGTCGCTCAGTCCTCTCTGATGGCAGAGCAAAAGGGGACAGGGGCTTATTTTCATACGTTTGTGGATGTAGATCAGAGAGGAGGATAAGACTGGTGGGTCAAATCGATTTCCCATGGAAGTATCAGCCGATTGCCAAGAAAATCGGGGCTGATTTATGAACTGACCAATGTATCGGTGCTCCACTAATTTTAATTGATAGTTTTACACATCCTTCGGATTTCCTTTGAGCAGCACAAATTTTAAAAGGAAAACCACCAAACACATTTTTTTTTGTTTTTTTGCTAGATCCAATAATATAAGTCTTATTTTGCTAACTACTTCATAAAAACGGTCAAGTTTACATGCATTAAAGGCAGCTTCTTCGCCTCCTCCAGGAATCTGTGCTTTCTTCTTCTTCTTCTTCTTGTGCTCGTCTGTTCTAACTCTTGGCCTCTGCCTCCCTTGTCTCCTCCTTGCACACCTTCCCTCTGCAGGTGCCCTACACCCGGCTGTGATGGCAGCGGCCACATAACAGGGAACTACGCATCCCACCGCAGGTATGTTCAGTCTGAAGCCTGTTAGCCCAACGTGTGCGGCTCCCGCTCTGCCAGCGCTAATGTGACACGTTAGCGCTGCTGAGACTCTGAGCCCAACAAAAGACCAAAACCAAACATTTGATTTGATCTGACCTGCCAGAGTGAGCCCTAAAGCAAAGACTGCCAATGACTTTTATACTTATCAGCGATTTACTTCTCTCTGTCTGCCCTCTTACTCTTAAATGACCTTGGTAAGCCTTGCCTTCTGGATTTCCCTTCACTCACGTCTTTCTCCCCTCTCGCTTTCCTCGTCCTCTCCTTCACTGTTTCTCCTTTCCTCTCTCAGTCTGTCTGGGTGTCCTCTCGCTGATAAGAGCCTTCGGTCCCTCATGGCGGCCCACACTCCTGAACTCAAGTATGTCTGCCCTTCACCTTCGTTTTGCTTTTTCACTGTGGTTTCGGCGCACTGCTACTGACACCGTCCAGCGCTGCGCTCTGCTGACGTTAGCTCAACTGCTGTCTCTGCTGCTGCATCTTTCATTGTGTGTCTTTCCTGTAGATCAGCCTCTGCTCACTTTAAAATCACTCAGCTCAAGTGAATAAGTACAAAATAAGAAGTTGTGTCAAAAATGCCTAAGTTACATTTTTTTTATTCATTCAATTTTTTATCTTTATTGAGCAAAAATGCACAAAACCAACAGGTTTTGCATTAAAGAACAACAGATATGATATAATGTGTAGAGAATCAGTTGTGAGAGAATTGAAGGTTAAATTTAAGCAAGTTGAAGAAAGACATATTTCAGGGATTGGAAACAATAATACAATTCTTCCAAGATAAGTAAATGTAGCAAGAAAAAGAAAAACACAACCAATAAAACATTAGTCAGAGGTTTTGGGAAAATATTTTATACATTTAGAAAGAAACATGTTGCTCAGGTTTTTTATTAATCAAAATGAAGGATTCACACAGAAATTTTAGTTCCGACAGAAAATTAGTAATATTCAAGTAGGGTTGTTTCGATAAATCAGCCCAGATTTCCTTAATTTTGGGAGATCAGTGAAGGGCTGACACGTACATATGAAGCAGATCTTATCCACCGACCTTATCTACCTCGGTAAAGGTCTAAAAATCAACCACTACTGCTCTGCTGTGAGAGAGGTGTTGGCCCCGCCCACCAGGTCATGTCTGCATGTTTGCATTTAACAGTAGTCATCCCACTGTGGTGAAGTCAGTGACTTTCTTGCTATATTTAGAAACATTTCAGACAAAAAAAATCAGCATTGGGCAAATACTGAATTGTCTGGTCAGACTTTTTAAATATTGATAATTGGCAATCGGTCAGAAAACTGCAATCGGTGCAGCGCTAGTACAGAGATTGCAAACTTTACCTTTATACCAAATAATTACCATTGTCAGAGTTATTGTGATAGCAGATAATATCGCCGGGTCTTAATGAACATACAGTGTGGAGACAGTGAAATTCAAGGTCACTCCAACATGTTTGGTATATGTGATACGAGTAAAACACAAATGTATTCACACTCTTTACACATTACGACATGTTACATCACTAACTTCAATGTACTTTGTTGGGATTGTTATTCTACTGCATAATGGTGACGTTAAAATAACATCATCCTCTTAGACAAACATGGTGGTGGGAGTATTATGCTGTGAGCTTTGTCTGGTATACTGGAGGATCTTCAAGATAAAAGATGCTTAGATATTATTTTCTCAACTAAATCAAATCAGTCTGTGTATATCAATATGAAAAGCACTTCAAAGTGATTTAACAGTTTGCTAACGGGTATTTTTATCATTATGTTCTGCCACCACCTGCCCTTTGAGGTCATTTATGATGTTGATGTGGCCCGAGATGAACATGAGTTTGACCACCACATTTTAAGATGAAGCATTTCTGCGTTCAAACAGCCTAGTCAAAGTCTGCAACAAAATCCAATTGAGAATTGGTAGCAAGAGTTGCTACTATTCTCTTTGGTATTCACAAAGGCTTTCCATTTGATCTGACTGAATTTGAGTCGTCTTCCAAAGAAAATGTCAGTCTTTAGATGAGCCAGTGTGGTAGAGACACAGAAGGTGCTTCCAACTGCCTTGTTTTTTGACATATGGATTCTTTTATTTCTACTTCCTGCTTGGCTATCACAAAATCTCAAAAATGACTTCAAAATTTAGTTACTGCGAAGTGACAGAATCCGAAGCACATTTGCAGGGTGCAGTAACAAGCCATCTTCTCTCGTTGTCTCAGCTGAGTTCTGTCACCTTTAGGGAAGGTTTGCCGTTCCTTTCCTAAACGCTAAATATGAAACTCTTCCCGTTCCCAGATGCCCCACGCCAGGATGCGACGGTTCGGGTCACATCACTGGAAACTACGCCTCTCACCGAAGGTAACCAGCACACTGAGCAAAGAGCTCCTTCAACCAAACACACAACCAGTCAGTCAGTCAGTCAGTCAGTCAGAGAGGCCTAGCGACAGCTCATGGTAGAGTCAGACAGGAACCACATCCACATTTCCTCACCTTTCAGGCGTTTTTGATTTTCTTTTTTCGTTTAGTTGGACCTCTTTCTTTTTTTTTTTTAAGAATATCCTTCCTTCTCATGTTCTGTCCCTTTATGCAACAGTCACCTTACCGTAACGTTTTTCAACCCTCTGTTATCAACTCCATACTTTCTGTTTTCAGTCTCTCTGGGTGCCCGCGTGCCAAGAAAAGTGGAATTAAAACTCCTACCAAGGACAACCAGGAGGACTCGGAGCTTTTAAAGTTCGTACCGCTCAGAAAGCCATAACGTCTGCTTTTAGCATGACTGACGGTAAAGAGTAAAATGCAATAAAGGACAGAGAGACAGAGAAGCACAGAGAGGACAGTCACTGTGAGTCTTATGTGGAGGTGCTGACCTTGGCCTTTAGTTGAACCCAACAGTAATCGCCCTCACTGATGAAGCACTGCAGCTGCTATCACTGACTCTTAGTCTAGTTCATGTTAGAGTGATGTAGAGCACAGTGCATGGAGGATACATGTTACATTTCCACATAAAACATTAAACCTGATGGCATACTAGTAATAATACTACAGCAAGAATACATAAAAAAAATTACCCAAAAAATTGAAAGTGTTAAATCATCCCCAAAAATAACGTTTTTGGAGTATTTTTGAGTATTAATCCCCTAAACACTTCTTCTTCTTCTTCTTCTTCTCTCTCTGTTCGATGTCCTTCCGTCTCTCCCAGCAGATGCCCTGTGCCGGGCTGCGACAGCCTGGGCCACATCAGCGGCAAGTACGCCACGCACCGCAGCGCCTACGGCTGCCCGCTGGCCGCCCGCAGGCAGAAGGAGGGCCTCCTGAACGGGATGCCCTTCAACTGGAAGGCATTCAAGACAGAGGGTCCCACCTGCCCCACTCCCGGCTGTGACGGCTCCGGACACGCCAACGGCAGCTTCCTCACACATCGCAGGTGAGCCGCACGCAGACGAGCCGAGGTGTTTTATGGTGAAACCTGAGCTTGGCTTTGTTTCTCTAGCAGGACTCTCTTAAAGGGGCAGTGTTATGTAAAATCAACTTTTTTTTTAGCTTTACTTATAATCCAAAACATATCTGGATGTTTTGATTCTTTCATGCATGCTTAAGAAATCCTTTAATCTCTATGGCCACCAATCAGCTGTGTGAAATGCCTGTGTGGTCATAGCTCCGCCTTCAAGGCGCAGCTCCTCCTCAGAGTTGCAGTTCCCAAGCTTCGGCCTCACAGAGCTGCCCTCCTCCATGACTCCCCCACTCAGCTCCTTCAGACTAGCTGGCAGCAATTAGCAAACACCTGGTGGAATTGCTAATCTGCTGAGCTCTTCATACAAGCTGCTTCTCAGTGCAACGCTGCAAAAACATTGTTAAAGAGTTAATAGAGGAGCCATGTTGTGATGACTTCATGATGCTCATGAAAGTAAAAAGTTAATAACAGGAGAGGGAGAACGATTAGTTCATGGTAACATTATATCAGCTGATATAACATTATATCGGCTGATATAACGTTATGTCAGCCAAACGTAGTGCCAGACCAGGTGTAGCTTCCATGGAGAAAAAAAAATACCTGAAAACATAAAGTTAATCATTGAAATAACAGTAAATAATGTAAATTAGAGAGGAGTAAAAGAAGAAAGTTTAAAAAGTGGTCAGTTTGTCCTCTAGTAGCCCAAGCTCAGCACAACTCCAGAGATAACTCAGGATAATTTGCACTAGTCTAACTATAAGCTTTGTTAAAAAGGAAAGTTTTAAGCTGAGTCTAGAAAGTAGACAGGTGTCTTTATTACTTGATAGGTCAGCTCAGACTAACGACGCTGTCTGTCTCTCTCTCTCTTTCTCCAGCCTCTCAGGATGTCCTAGAGCCTTGTACGCCAAGAAGAAGGCCAAGTTCCCCTCCGAGGAATACATGAGCACCAAGTTCAGAGCCACTGACGGTATGATGTTTGGTCTTAGCATCCTAATGCCTTTATGTTACAAAGGAGGGGTTACTAAGAAAACCACAGAACAATACATTATAAGGTGTACAATATCTACGTTTGTAGCTGAGTGAATTGATGGAAGTAAACGGTTATCCTGCTTATATTCAGCTTTTCCTCTTTCACTGACATGTCTGCGCTTCTGTTTTAGTTCTGGACAACGATGAGGAGATCAAGCAGCTCAACAGAGAGATAAACGACCTCAACGAGTCCAACAACGAAATGGAGGCCGACATGGTCAACCTGCAAACTCAGGTGGGTGTCACTGTAATGCAGGTGGTTTCTGGTACATATAAAGCGTAACATCATTTGTAGGTGATCTTATATAAATGTTGAAATAGACGCATCAGTATATTTAAATTTAAAGAAAAGCAGCAAATGTGAGCAATGCATCTCAATGCACAGTAACAAGAGAATTTTAAATTGTTTCTGATTAAAGGACATTATTTATTTCAGAGTAACTTCAGATTAACAAAATCAGACACTGCAACAACACAACATATTACCAAGTATTTTTAGCCGTGTTTCTCATGCAAATATCTTAGTGCACTTGAAATAAGACAAAACTAATTTACAAGTAAAATTTCTGCAAGATATAGGAACTTGCTTTAAGTCAACAATTCCTAAAAAAATATTTTAAAAATGACTTGTTCCATTGGCAGATTATTTCACTCATAACCAAACAATTTTGCCATGTTATAAGTGAAATAATCTGACAATAGAAGATTAATATTAAGGAATTATTGACTCTAAACAAGCTCCTTTATCTTGCTTAAAAGTTACACTTAAGTTAGTTTTGTCTTATTTCAAGTGTACTGAGATATTTGCACTAGAACTAGGCTAAAAAAATACTTGGAGGAATTTGTATTTTTGCAGTGTAAATGTCTGTCTGGGTTCAAATATTGAACAATACTGTACATTATTCAGTTGTGGAGAAAGTACTCAAATAAGGTACTTAAGTAAAAGTACAAATAAACAGACAAAACTATACTGTAGTAAAAGTAAAAGTACCACATCAAAATTTTTTACTTGACTAAAAGTAAGAAGATACTGGCTTTTAAAAATACTTAAAGTATTAAAAGTAAAGGTACTTGCTGGATGTATTACCTAATGGTTAATACAATATACTTCAGTGTACTTGTCATTTTTCATTTTAATACATCATTAATGTGCCATCTTATTGAGCAATGCTGCAGATGAAGCATGTTTTTATTGTGTTTACACTCTATGACACAGTTTACCACCAAAAATACCCCAACATGTAGCCACATCACCATTTGACCTTTGACCCGAGTAACAAACAAGGCATTGACAGTTCTGTGTTAGACATTATTGTGGCTACATTGTATATTAGTGGCTTTTTTGGTGGAGTTATTTGCTACAACAGTTTTAAAGAGTGTAATAATGATGCTTAAGAGAAGTGCTGTGAATGAAGTTAAGAACAAAACTTGTATTAATTCATATAACTCAGTGTCAGTGCATAGACATAAATATTTTTAACTCAGCCACATCTTATTCTTGATATCATTGACAAGTTATTAACGATACATCATGGTATTTAGAACCATGTTGCAATCAGAAAAAAAGCAAAGTTCCTCACCCATACTGCATTAGAATTTAATCAGTTAAGCCAGAGTTGTAACATCTTTTTGTTAGTTAGCTGGCTAGCTAGCAATTTACAAGACTTTTAAATAGAAATAATCCCTTTAAATAAATAGGTATTCATTTTACATTAGGTGGCAAAAGATATAAAATATATCAAGGTGTTTGACTTTTTTTAGACATCCACAGAACTGCAGTCCGGTGCGGATTGAATTCATATGTTGATGCCAAGTAGACCAGAGACCATTTCAAAAGCAGGTAGCAGCCTATAGCACAGGGTATTCTGGGTAAATACAGCCAAATCAAACATACAAGCAGTTGTAGGGGCAGAAATGTCTCTTAGTCATACACCAATGAAAAGAGAGACTTGCTACAACCATTAAAATCTCCTACCATCATTTCATGAAGAAGGAAGTTGCTCTTATGTCTTCTTCTGAGGTTTCTGTCTTATTTCTTTAGTGGTTCTTGGTGCAGCGCCACCACAGGAGAGGGAGGGGAGTGCAGGGTTTTCTTAGGGTTTGGTTTGGCATAGAGTTGTGTGAAAGCGAACCACAGCAGCTGAAAATGGAACAGATGTCATTTTGAGTCTATCAGATGTGAAAATCCCCTCAATTTACAAATCAAGTACTTACTTGTGCACAGACATACAATTTTCTCTCCATATCTTTACTCTTACCGCGGCCCAGACTGCATCTGACTGAGTGGACATTACTCCGGTGTGAACAGGGTCTCCGATAAAAACAACTTTCTTAAGTGAAAGGTTTTGTAATTTGAAAATGTCACTTTGTGTTGCAGATCTCTTCCATGGAAAAAAACCTAAAGAGCATTGAGCACGAGAACAAGATGATCGAAGAGCAGAACGAGGCCCTCTTCATGGAGCTGTCCGGTCTGAGCCGGGCCCTCATCCGCAGCCTGGCTAACATCCGCCTGCCGCACATGGTGAGGCTTCTCACGTCACAGGCTGCGTTTCCATTGCAGATTAACACAAATCTTTGTCTAGATTCTGCTAAAACAAAACTTTGCCATTTCCTGTGTTTACCATTAAATACGAAATTATATTAAAATCACAAGTAAATAATCTTGTTCATGGATAAGTCATTCAAAATCATGGCAGCAATGAGTGTCAGCTGTTATATGTATAATTATAATTCAGCCATGGCGCTCATCGTCCATCAGCCATCACAGGAGAGTTTCTGCGTCTTATTCAGGCGTAAGAGCAACAAGCCCCGCCTACTTGAGAACGGCTAGGAATGCGGCATTTTGGGGAAATTGTAGTCGATTTTACAGAAGATCTATGGATTCGACACATTGGAATGATGCACAGCTTTTTATGAACTCTAATGCTGAGAGAGCTCTGTTGAAGCGGAAAAAAAAAGAAACACAAACTACTACTTCCCATTGTCTTCTTGGGCGTTTACACCAGTAGTTACATCCAGCTAGTGATCACATGACTCATGTAGTGTGAAAAAAGTGTTTCCATTGCAACAATACCATTATATATCCATTTTGATATGACTGAAAAAAAAAACACCTTGGAACGCAAAACCTTTTATCAAAAAGTATCAGGGTTTTCTTCAAAATTGGCACGTTTCCATTAGGCTAAATTCTTTTCGTAATTTAAATTTGTGCAATTTTACGGTGAATAGAAATACAGATACCGTTCCACTTATCTCACTCATCTCAATCTCTCTTGCGTGGCAGCAGGAGCCAATCACCGAGCAGAACTTTGACAACTACGTCAGCACCCTGACCGACATGTACACCAACAAGGAGTGCTTCCAGAGCCCGGAGAACAAGGCCCTACTGGAGAGCATCAACAAGGCTGTGAAGGGCATCAAAGTGTGAGGCTCGACATGCGGCACATCTGAAACGGCTGCTGGAGCTGGAGAGCTGGATGCAGGGGGAGCGGAACGGGGAAGGGGAGTTGGAGAGATGCTGAAATGCTCAACGGTATATTTAAATACGATTCAAAAACAAAAAGGGAATTCAGGTAACTTAAATAAACGGCAAATTTTCAAATAAAATCAACCCAGGGAGCACCTCTGTTGAAGAAAAAGCGACCAAAATCCACATCATGCTGCTTCTGAGATTCAGAGGAGGAAACCTTCAAGTCAGAGTGTTTGGAAAAGCAGGAATAATGTTTGTAGGAACTAGATCGGAGGTTTGACGTGCTGCTGAGTCTGCGTCCAACGGGGCCGGAACACCGGGACGAGGAGGCGGGATCTGCTTCCGGACGACGGGACTTTCGCCGCTGTCCTGTAGCGTTGGCTGGGAGGGGCGCTCACCAGCTGTGTGATCCACGTCCACTCACACACACTTCTCACACACACATCCCAGCGAAATGAGACGCACGCTCTCTTGAATGTGTGTGTCTGCAGCGGTGAGACAGATCTCAGAACATCCGGGATACTCAGCAGACCAAACTCTCTTTGTTTTTTACTGGAATGATGATAGGAGTAGTGTGCACACATCTCAGCTTCAGTTAGTCATATCAATAGTATTTATCAACATAGGAATTGCACTTCATTTCAATGAATACTTTTGTGGTACGATAATTATTGTTATATATGAATTATTTAAACTTGTGAACTTTTAAATTGTAACTTATTGCCCTTTATGTTATTGAGGTTTATTTATTTAAAGCAATCTATTTATTAATAACTTTGTTTTGTAAAACAAACAAACAAAAAAAATGCAACTTTACCGTTAACCAATCTGCAGATGTCTTAAGAATCTATGATGACAGACGAGGCGTTTTTCTTTTGTTTTGTTTTGTTTTTTTAAACTTTTTAAATGCAGATGTTTTATAAGGAATCAGAATTGTTTTGATAATTTTACAAGAAAATGATCTTTTTTTCTTGTTTTCTTCCGTTTTGTTTGCGCTTTTTTTCCTCTTACTGCTACAAAACCCCCACAGGCAAGAGGGAAAAAAGAAAAAGAACAATTATGTATTTATTATTTATTTAATGAGAAAGAAGTCGACTAATGTGTATTTATTTTTGTTTCTTATTTATGTGCGTGTTGTGATGGTTGAGTCTGAGTAGTTTAAAAAAAAGATTTTAAAAAAATCCACTGCTAATAATTAAATAAAGAAACAACATTAATACCAGTACTGTTTGATTGCTTAGGCGTGTACTTAGACAAACCAGCAGCTGATTGTAAACCCAACAGAAGCACTCACTTCTCTGTTACTGTCACATTTCTGTGTTTTAATTTGCTTCCTGTCAGGTGAAGAAAAACAAAGCTTAAAAAGAAAAAAAAAGTGTTTTGTACCTCTCCCAAGCTCTTTGTAGCGGCCAGCACTGGCTCACCCAGAACCTCTATGATGCACCGAGGCTACTTGGCGAATTATTCTGATCGTCCGTAAAAATGTTCCACACAGAGAGCTTTTCCGGCCGTGTTTCAGCCTGGATGCATGATGATTCCTAAAATACACTGCGACATATCCAAACCCTTGAGGACACGATAAGGTCCTTTCTGTCTTTGACTAACTTCAAACATACACACCCTTGTAGCCTTACTCTAGATTTTAATTTTTTTTTCGATGCACAAAGTGCCACTGATTAAAAAGAAAAGAAAAAGAGCAAAAAAAAAAAAGGAGAGCTTACTTTTTTCCTGATTCTCTGCATCTCTGCAATGTAAGAATGTCTGGTTGCCCGGGACGACCACGGCATCGAGAGAGAACGCGGATTGTTTCAAAATGCCTTTATTTCTCTGCCAAGATGGCCATAAGTACACTATATATACATTCTGTACAAATAGATTTTAAAGATGCTATATATATGAATATAAACATACATATATTTTTCCAGTGTAATTGTTGACTTCTTCTTCTTCTCTTGTATTATCAGAAGCTGTTCAGGCGAGACGTTAAGGGTGCGTCATTGTGAGGAGGCGGTTGCTCCTTCTTTAATATCACTTAGACCTGCTCAACTGTGGCTTTAAACATTCAGTCAAGCTGAAGTCGTTGACGGTAGTGGAACAGTACTTTTGGATCCTGTCGGTTTCCGTCCCCCCCCCTTCCCGTCTCGTTTTTTTTTCTTCTTCTTTCCGTCCACCTGTCTTGTCTTTGGCCTGAAGGTGTGCTAAACATCAGCTGCATGTTTACAGCTGAACCTGAATCCTAAGTGTCAGTGTGAGTTTATGTATAGTGAAAAAAAAAAAAGACGATGCCTCTGAATAATGTTCTGCACATTGTGTTCAGCGACGTTGTGCAGTTTCTGAATATTCATTCTGTGTGTTGTTCATGGTGAAGGCCCGCTCGCTCCGAGCTCTTTGTGTTGAAACAAACCAGTAGGAGACGTTAGTGTGACCTGCCTTTGGGGTGAAACTATTCCCACGTGTAACTCTGATGTCCAAGGCATGTTGTAAATGTGCTCTTAGCCAGCGTAGAATGTGCACTTTCTGAATAACTCGTCAAAGATGCCAGCAGTTGAAGTCGGACAGATGAGATCAGGAAATTTTCCTGCGTTTTCTCTGAAGAGTTTCATGAAATTATTATGATTCCTTCTTACGTTCTAGCGGCCTTTATTTAACAGTGGTCAGACAGGAAAAGCGCGTTGTGAGAGAAGACGTATGGCAACGGGCCGAGACTCGAATCTGTAGCTAAAGGTCTCCGTATTTGGGTCGTGCGCCCCTGAGTTTCATGAAATTAAAGAATTTTCTTTTTTTCAAATTCTGGGAAACCAAAAGAGAGATGGACGGGAAGGAGTTGCTTGGTTCTCAGGTGACCTGCGGCGGAGCGGAGCATAGCCACAGGTCGAGCAGTCAGCCGAGGCTAGAGGCGATCGCAGCGGCTGGATCAAGGCCTCGTGTGAAATGAGACGAGCGCGTGGGAGTGGAAAATTGATTTGCCAGGCTGCACAACCTCCCCTTTTGTTGTCAGAGGAGGCGTTTGTTGCATAAATATATGGACGTCACTCAAGAGAATGTTAAAGCTTTTCCTGACTTTTTAGCCCAAACTCCCCCCTCCTCCCCATCCCCCGGTCGCTCCAGCCCCTCCTTACCCCCTCCCAGGTCTTTCCGTCTTTCCTCAAGAAAGATTGCTTGGATGCATTTGGTTAACAAAGTAGTGTATTTTTCCTCTTGAAATGCACAAGATTTATACCCAGAGAGTGTTAAGACTGTGAATATTCTCCTAACCTATTTGATATGGCATGACCCCTTTTAAACTGCTTGATGAAATTGTCTACTGAGGTATGTAAATGAAGAACACTGAGGCCATGAAAGCAGAGCGTTTTAAGAAAAGAAATAAAAAAAAAAAATACAGAAAAAGTCAGCTAAGAAAGCGAACTCAGCCCACGGTCGGTCCTGCACCCACGCACTGTATGTTTTCCTATTTACATAGAAGTACCGAGTGATGGAGTCAGTTTTATTGTTCTGATCCGAAAAAGAGCGTTTAACAAGACGGGGCTCAGTTTTTGTTCCCCCACCTCCCTCCCATCTCTCAATTTTATTTGATGTGACGACACTTTTCAGGGAATTCAGTCAACACCAAAATCCAAATGTGAGTGTGAAGGGGAGATATATAAGGAGAAACAGATAGAGAGAGAGAGAGAGAAAACTGAGTGGCACTTTTTCATCAGGCTGTCCAAAATATAACAAAACCAAAAGAAACCCCCATTTTTTTTCCCACCTCCCCAGGCGTAGTTCTCAGATATGTGTGGTCTTATCATGTGTGCCTTTCTCCCTCCACTCATGTCAACATATGATATGTTTACACCCATTCAATTACTGCTGAAAATCCTCGGTCCTGATCCAGATGTCTGACTTTCAGGGGGAAACGGGTGGGGGTGGGTTAACGGTTTTACTCTGTGGAATAAAGCGTGTCTTCTTCTGTCCGCTGCAGACAGACAGAGAGAGCACTCTGAGTAACAGGGGAAAACTCAAAGCTTTTGTCTCTCTGAAGAAACTGTGATCTCATTCTGTCGATTCAGGTACCAAAAACTGCACGGACAGTTTCTGTGAAGGGATCTGAAGCTCGGCAGTCATCTCTAGATAATGCATCAGAGTGCAGGGCATTATTTTGACATAAGTGGAAAAAGCTTCTGTACATATTTGTATCCAGACAAAAGAAAAACAGTGTTATTTGTTGTTGTATCGAAGTTGAAAATGGTTTCAAAATTAATAACGATTCTAAAAATGAAGAATAGTTTGTGACATAAAAAAACAACAAAAACTCCACAGCCAAGGGTTGTCCTGCTAGCACATTTTTACAGAGATGAGCTATTTTTACTGGTGATTTTCTAGACACTGATCCTTTAAAAAAAAATTTAAAAATAGTACAAAACTTCCAGAAGTACAAGCACTTCCATTACTATAGAATGTGTGATCATTTTAGTTACTTTTGTAGACGTGGTTGTTCCTTTGCTACTGCACCGTTTTGTAAAGTGGGACAGGCCTTGGCTGTGTGTTCTTAGGGATTCATGTTTTTGTTTAACCTTTTTTTGGGGGGGGGTTTGATGGGCGGGTGGGACGGGGGGTTATAACACTGTAGATTGGCCAAGTTTGTGGATGTGTGTTTGTGTACTTGTAAACATGTTCCCTGTTTCTGTGTCAGTGTTATAAAGCAGAGAATTGACGTCAGTTATTGTGAGGGTATGAACCATTTTAAATGTTCTCTATAAAAAAAACCCAAATAAAGACTCATAGAACAGAGCATTCATGTTTCTGTCTGATTCATATTTCCATGTGCTTGATTTCCGCCTCTTTTGTACACACAAACAAACTTCAAGGACATTACAGTTTTAGCACAAAGGATTTCAGATGATGTTTAAACTGGTAAAGCATATTTTTAAAGAGTCTGAAGGGGGTGTGAATACTTGTTATTGGTGACAGTATCAGCATGAGATATTGTGATAGAGCAGTTGGCATTAGCACTCACTGATAGATTGGTGCTGGGACCAAGTCTAATAAAGACACATATACACAGACACAGAGTATGACAATATAATATCTGAACTGACAACATGATGCTTCAATAATGACCTAACTGGGACAGGAACAGGTCATGTCATCATGTGAACTAACTAGTCATTGTGATTTTGTTGACATATCATTGTCTTATATAAAGCAGGTTCTTACTGTGAAATTATTGCCTTTTCCCTGCTGAACTGAGCCTTTGAGTGAGTATTTATGACCTGTCCTCAATGCCTGAGTAAAACTGGCAACAAGGAAGAATCAGCTGTTTGCCGCAAAGTTCTAGAAAACTGTGTAGTTCAACTCTTTTGAACTAGACAGTGTTGAGCCTCCAGCCAGGAAGGAACTACAAGGAGCGAGGAGGCTGGTATGAGAACGATTTATCCCACAATGCACCGTAATAACCTCCTTTCAGTTTTAGCAGGTAAAGGCAGAGTTTCACTCTGGGAAAATATGACATTATGTTATGAAAGAGGAGCCACTAATGGAAGTCAGTCTCTAATCTGAAGTGACTGACCCATGGGAGAGGATATCTTCCTAAATAAGAAGGACCAACTACCCTAAGGGAGACTGGCACTTACCACAAGTCCTGAACCTGAAATATATATGATATTGTTTGCATATCCAGTATTTCTATTCCTAAATCTACTGCTGTAGGACTAAGTCTTGACCCTGGCTTATTCATAATTCTGCTGAAGGCATCTTTGAATTGCATATTTCCTTAAAAGAGATGACTGCCATTGCCGCACTTCTCCTTGCTGCTTGCTGCCATTGATCTGAGGAAAAAGAACCTCAACCATGGAGCTGAGGGGAGAAACGTTTCCCTGTCACTGAAACGTGGCAGAGAAATGTCAGTTGAGCAGAGGCTCCTCTAGCTATGAGTTGAGTGGCTAACAGTTCGCTGGATTTCTTCACCAATGCTGGTCGCATGTGCTGGATGAACCAAAGTCGCTGCCTGATTCCCCTGATTTACCTCACTTTGTAATTTTACATGGTCTTCCTCTTCATGGCTAGATTGCCGTCATTCCCAATCAGTTCTCCTTTGTTAACTAACACTTGACTGCAGCATATTCAGTAATGAGGACGTTCCATGACAGGACATATTCCATGGTTAACATCACTGAGCACCAGAGATTGACCCATTCTTTCACAAATATTTGAAACATAATTTTGCATGCCGGCCCTGGTCTTTTTGCATGGAGTTTGCATGTTCTCCCTGTGCGTGTGTGGGTTTTCTCCAGGTACTCAAGTTTCCTCCCACAGTCCAAAAACATGACTGTCAGGTTAATCGGCCTCTCCAAATTGTCCCTAGGTGTGTCTCTGTGTTGCCCTGCGACAGACTGGCGACCTGTCCAGGGTGACCCCGCCTCTCGCCCTGAACGTTAGCTGGAGATAGACACCAGCAGCCCTCCTGACCCCACTAAGGGACAAGGGTTTAAAGAAAATGGATGGATGGATGGATGGATGGATGGATGGATGGATGGATGGATGGATGGATGGATGGATGGATGGATGGATGGATAATTTGCATGGCTAGATGCTGGATTTTGTACACTTGTACCCGTATGATCCTATTTGCAACAAACCATTTGGGGGAGAGAGTTGTGATGGATTAATGTCCTGTATGGGGATACCCACCCTCTCACCCACTGACCACTGAAGATAGACACCGACACCCCTAGTGACACCACTAGGGATAAACATGTAGATTGATTGATTGATTGATTGATTGATTGATTGATTGATTGATTGATTGATTGATTGATTGATTGATTGATTGATTGACAGGAGACAGCAAGCATGTGGAAGAAGTTGCTGCTCTGATCAGATGAGACCAAAATCAAACTTCTTTGAGTTCATGTTGATGCAAAACTGTGACATAAAACTATGTCTGCTCATCACCCTGACCACCACTCAGTGGAACTGTTTTCTTTAGTGCAGATAAGGAAGTTGGTCAGATTAGTCTGGAAGACGGATGGAACTCCTTCACTGTTTTTCTGTGGGCCCTTGACGTTCCATTGAATTTGTCCTAAAAGCAGGCATTGGTGCAACAAAAAAATAAGTCACTCCACAAACCTTTAGTCCCATTGTGCACATTCATTTCTTATTGAGAACAGGAAACATTTTTTACAACAAATTTTTAAAACAAACACCAGTACCCATTATATGAACTGCACATTATGCTGAGTAACGTTAGTCTGTATTTTATAATTTGTCATAAACTAATTTAACAGGTTCTTTACCAAACCCACCCCTCCTTCAGTTTACAGTTGACGGGCCGGTTTGGTTAAGAACTTATGGAGTTGGTTTATGACAAATTATAAAATAGAGACTAATGTTGCCTAGCATAATGTGCAACAAATAGAATGGGTTCTGATGCTTGATTTCAATTGTTGTAGGGGAAAAAAGCCTTAATTCACCCATTTAAAAAGGTTAAAGAAAGTAAATGAAATCAATACCAGATATGCCAGACTGTTTAAAAGATGGTAGTTTTGCTTCTATACTGATTCAAGACACACAATGACTTTCACAAATTGTCCACTGACATCTAGTGGACGATTTGTGAATTTGCATCCTTTGGTTAAGAGTGTTAAAACAATATCAAACCTGTAGTTATGTGAGTTTCTGTACATTAGTAATTCAACACAAACATTGAGCAGGAGGACATCATAAAATCCAGCACACTTTAATATCATTGAGAGTAGATTTGCATGTTAGGAACGTTAGTTAAGCTATATATATATATATATATATATATATATTATTGATACAAAAAAATGGTACCAGAAAAAGTTCTGAGTGCCAACTAGCATAACTTATAAATACAACAACAAATTTCTTCATCTGAAAAATGAGAAGCTGGAGCCGTTCGCGGCCTTTCCGACCTGATCTGAACCATCTCCGCTTTGTGAAACTAGGCCATCATTTTTTTTGTGTACGTGCTCGGTGTGTGACGTCATCACGTCAGATGGCCGAATGTTTACATCCAGCAGTGGTGCGTTGACTGGATCCCCCACCACCAACACCGTCAACAACAACAAGAGGAAAAGGCCGACGAGAAGGTAGGCAGCGGAGCCAGAGAGCGTCTCCCCAGCCGGTACCCCGCTAACTGGGCCCGAACCGCGGCGGCTGGGAGTCTTTTCCCCCCCCCCCCCGCTGCGGTCAGCTTCGGTCCGCGCGTCGTCTCGGTGTTTTCCTCCTTGTCTCTGGAGGACATAATGCAGCTGCGTGGAGGTGTTACTGTTTGTTTTACTGCTGTCCGGGTGAAAATGACGCTGAAACACTCTGGTGCTGCTGTGCTGAGGTTTAGGCTGGATGGTTAAATGTGGCGCTAATGGCCGAAGCGCCAGCAGCAGCTTTGGTGAATTGAAACCTGCGGCGCCCCGTCACAGAAACTCTCCAGAAAAAAAACAAAAAAAAAACATCTACAGAAACGACGCTAGGGCATAACTGAGCTCTGATGATTGGCTTTCATATAAAGGGTTCTCTAAAACAACAAGCAATGATTTAGAGCGCCATCCTCTGGTCATTTCCCACTGGATCCACCTCCTTTTGATGGGGGACCCTTGTTTGTTTCTCAGCATCCCTTTCAAGTCGACTCGACTCATCAAAGACCAGCAGCAGCAGCAGTAATATGGAGCCAAGCAGCTGCTTGGTTGGTTTACAGCCTCCTGATGGGGCCCTTCGTTTGGCCCGGAATCATCTGATCTCTGGAGCCCAGCCAGCCTTATGCTGGTGGCGCTGACCTTGTCAATCATTACTGTTAATGTTTATATCTTTATTCTTACCAAGAAATTGAATTTACTTGATTTTAGAATCGTTTTACTGCTTGAAACCCAGAAACAACCCAGTAACACGTGGATCAGTTAGAAAACAGGCCCAGCAGATGATCCACAGGACCCTGATGGCATGTAGTCATGGCAACACAGACAATTACACATCAACAATAAATAGGAGTGCACCGATTGCAGTTTCCTGGCCGGTCACTTATCTTTAAAAAGCCAAACCTGCTGATTTCAATTTTGTCTGATACTGATTTTGTTGTTGTTTTTATTTTTTATTTTTGTCTGAAAACGGCACTAAATGTCAAGACAAAGTTGGCTAGTTGGCAACAGTGGATGATCATTGTTAGCTGCACACATTCAGACATGAACTGATGGCAAGTCTGACCATCAGTTCTCTGTGACGGCAGAGCAAAAGGGGACGGTGTCTGATTTTAAGACCTTTGCTGTGGTAGATAAGACGGGTTACTAAAGTAAGTATTGACCAATCAATTTATTGGTGCAACACCACTAATAACAACCGTGCTCACACACTTGGAGTAACTAGTAAACTTAACAAGAACAGTTTTTGGACATCAGGAGAAAGACAGAGTACCTGGTGAGAACCTGTGGGTGCGCAGGGAGAACATAAAACACTCACACGCACGTGCGCACACACACGCATTACTTTATTGTAACATGAAGTAGATGGAAGTTTTGTAATTTTGTAATTACAAAACTGTCAAAGTGAGATTTAAATACCCAAATAAAATAAAAATGCAAATATACTGTTCTTTATGCCTTTTTAAAATGGTCTTGTGTTCTGTTTGACACAATTTTCTCCTTAATTTTGGTGTTTTCCATGGGGACACAGTGGTTCACAGCACAGTGTTGTTGGCTCACAGCCTCTCCAGTGGTCGCCTTGGTTTTCTCCCCCTGGTAAAGCACCGGAGAGACAGAACAGACACTTTATTGAGTAGGTGGCACAACTCAATAAAAATGCAGTAAATAGCCCGTTTAGGTTTTCGTCCAGTCCTGTTCTCATGAACCCAATATTGTGTCTCGTCTGGTCTTGTGAATTTTATTGCTACCCTCCTAGTCATAGAGGGAGACCCCAACTCACACAGAGAGGTTGCATGAAGACTGACCTGCCAACACCTGAAAACATAAAGCAACAACAGAAACTATAGATTAGGACCATATATGACCTGAGAGACCTGTTGTCACAAAGCAAGTTCCAGTAGTCAGTGGTACCAGAATCCTTTTTTTTTTCATTAAAGGCTATTCTTCTTGGAGAAACCCAGAGCTTCCTGAAGTCCCGTTGGGTTTGTTGTGGTGCTCGTCCTCCAGTCAGGATGGGAGGAGCTGTTAGTGCCGGCGAGGACAACGACGACCTGATCGACAACCTAAAGGAGGCTTATTACATCCGCACAGACCTGGTGGAGCGAGCTTTCAGAGCCATCGACCGGGCCGACTACTACTTGGACGAATACCGGGACAACGCCTACAAGGTGAGGAACGACTCTGCAACCGGAGCCGGCGCCGGTCCAGAGAAGTCCCCTACCTCAGCGTAGCTTTCTGTTCTGGACAGGACCTTGCCTGGCGCCACGGGAACATCCACCTGTCTGCGCCGTGCATCTACTCCGAGGTGATGGAGGCTCTGGAGCTGCATCCCGGCCTCTCGTTCCTCAACCTGGGCAGCGGGACCGGCTACCTCAGCACCATGGTCGGCCTCATTCTGGGTAGGACAGTACAGGTCCAAGTCCTGACCACTTTTCACAAAACGTCTTCAAATAACTCAGATCATGTCGTTTGTTTTTCAGGACCTTTTGGGGTGAATCACGGAGTAGAGCTGCATGCAGATGTGATCGAGTACGCCTACCAGAAGTTGGACTCCTTCATTAAAACCAGTGACAGTTTCGACAAGTAGGTCCAGGCGGATCTGTGACACTTACTTTTTTTTTGAGTTACAGTCAAATAAAAGAGAATAAAGATGCTTTATATTCTTCTTTGTTTTGGTATGTAGCATGAGGAATGTTACTGAGGAATTTTGCCTCAGTAATCTTTATGTAAACTCTCTTACTAAAGCATTTCCTCTCAGTGAGGTTGAGGTCTGAGTCTTGATCAGGTCTTTGCAGCATTTTGATTCGTGTCCTCTCTCCGGTATCTAGTTATAGATGTGCTTGTTCTGTTGATGATCTGTTTTTTTTCATTTTGTTTTCAGAAATGAATAGATTTCTACTTGTTTTTGTTCATTTTTCTCAGGTTTGAGTTCTGTGAGCCGTCCTTTGTGGTGGGTAATTGCCTGGAGATCCCCCCCGAGAGCCGCCACTATGACAGGGTCTACTGTGGCGCCGGGGTGCAGAAGGAACATGAGGAATACATGAAGAACCTGCTGAAGGTGGGGGGCATCCTGGTGATGCCTCTGGAGGAAAAGGTCAGTCAGCATCATCGTCTCCATGACACTTTCTGTTTCTGTCTTCTTGTCTGTTTTTTTTTTTAAATTATCAAGTTAAATTTGCACTTTTTTAAACTCGTGACTTGTGACTTGGGAGTCATATTTTCATTCTTAATCCGTAATATTACAACTCAAAAACAAAATATTCACCGTTTGTCAATTTGCAGCCACAAATCCCAATGTTTTTCATTAGGTGTTTGTGTAATAAACCAACATGTGGCATCACCGGTGAAGCAGAAAGTAAAAGGATGAATATTTTCCTACTTTTTTTTTTTAAAACAAATAACCCAGCAAGCGGGGCATGTGTTGGTTCTCAGGCTCCTTTACTCTGATGCCTCTAAATACAATCTAGTTGAACTAGTTGGCTCAGAAGGTATTTAGTGAACAGAACCACCTGTTTGTAATTAAGTTCCAACTCCAGCTGTTCTGTTTCTGCCCTCAGAGATTTTTATGTCAGAACATTAGAGAACCAGCAGCATTAGAGGGAAAGTCTGTCAGTCTTCCAAAAAAAGCCTACAAGAATGTTTTGAAGTATTTTTCCAGTTTTTTATTTTATTTTGGAGAAGTTTAAAAGAGGCTTAGGTTCGCTTTATCCCAGTGTTTATTATTCCATAATTAAAACTGTCCGTACTTGTATTTCGCCCAAAATAACAAAAACAAAATCTCCACAACTTTAGTCAGGTACTGGTGAGCCGTTGTTTCAGCAGTGGAGTTTTGTTTAAGTCTGTAAGTCTGTCTTTTGGCCGACGCCGTCCGTCTGTAGTTCTCTTCAGGTAAACCAACCCAATCTTCCATGTCAAATCGAGGTTGTTTGGTCTTTGAGGTGGGCACTGACCACAGATTCTCAGTGGACTGAGATCTGGGCTCCGTGAAGACTTCAGGACCTGGATTTTTGTGTCCCTCAAAGGTTCTTGACCAACCTGAAGGTCATTGGGTTGTTTAAAGTCCTGGGGGACTTGAAAGCAAGACCTGCTGTAGATTTCTTTAGATTTCTCCTTCCAAATGCATTCTGCTCCTTTTTTCATGATGCCATGGTCATGTTTAGATGCCCAGTGCCTGAAGCAGCTGGACGGCCCCACATGTCGGACCCACCGCCATGTTTAACAATTCAAACTGTTTTGAAGGTCTCTCCCTTTCGTCTCCTGACCTAGCAACATCCGATCAGGCCAAAGGTCAGACTTCAAACCATCACCACGTTCCAGATGTTTATGGACAAACTTTAGTCGGGTATTGATGAGCAAATTCAGTTTTTCTTGCAGTCGTCCATGATGAAGAGTTTTCTCAACTGTCTTCCTTTGCACATCAGCTCCTCTAGAGGCCAGCTGAGCAACAATCACCTTGTTGACGTCTCTGATCATTTTCCTCTCCAAACTTTGTGAAGTCTTGATTAATCAGCTTCTTACCAAAGGTGTCAAAGGTGTTTTTATTGTGGTCATATTCATGGAAATATGAAGAGTTTGGTGTGGTTTCATCAGGTGCGCTAAAAATGTTGACCTTAACTGGAAGCATGAAGGTGAAAACAAATCTGATGAAGAAAAGACGACGAATGACTTGACTCTGTTGCGTTTCCACAGCTGACCAAGATCATTCGCACCGGACTGAGCAGCTGGGAGACGAAGAAAATCATCTCTGTGTCTTTTGCTCCTCTGGTTCTGCCTAAACACAGCCCCAAGAGCAAACCCAAGACGGCACCTTTGCGTAAGTCTCTCTTCAGCTTTTCAGAGAATTATAGTGCTGTTTGTTAACGTTCCCAGAATAATGGCACACACTAACACAACGCACCATCTCAAACTCACTAGATCCTCACCCATAAAACCGGGAATCATTTTATCAGCTAAAGGCTAAAAATCAGCCTGTAATGCCTCCAACAGTGCATGACTCTCCGTTACATTGTTTCAAATGCAATAGACATGGAGATGGAGATGGAAAAGAAAGGGAGGAAGGGAAATGAGATAAGAGGAGAGGAGAGGAGAGAAAGAAGGACAACACCCTAGAAGTTTGCTTCTATACCTGCAGAAAGAGAGGAAGGGAAAAGAGAGACGGCTGAGCATTGATGCTTCAATCAAAAACAGACTCTAGAACCAGCAGGAAAAACCTTCTGGACTGAACTCTTTACCATTTACTGATTTGTTCACCGCTGTTTTTTGTTTCCTAACCTTCCAGCCAAATACGAGGTGCGGACATTACAGGAACTGGCCCGCATCTGCATCCGCCACACCCTGCGTGTGACCACAGACGGAGGGGAGGGTCAGGCGCGGGGCCGGGGCTCCTCCTTCAGCGTGGGCCGGGGCCTGGCGGCGGCCGGCCTCCACAAGTACGGCCCGCGCTTCAAGCGCCGCCGCGTCCACCGGCGTCACTGCAACACCCTGATGCTCGCCACCCGCCAGGTGGTTGCCGGCGGCGGGACGGCCCCCGCCTCCCTGGACAGCAACAACAACCAAGAGGGCCGAGTGGAGGACGAGGAGGCAGTCGGAGAGCGGCAGGGCAGGCGGCCGGCGAGGGGCAGCAGGAGGGCGGGCAGGGGGAGGCTGGTGGAAGAGGAGGAGACGGTGGAGGAGGAGGAGGAGGAGGCGGAGGAACGGGATGAAGAGGAGGAGGAGGAGGAGAAGGAAACGGGCGAACTGCTGCGACCCCAGCCGGCCGTCAACGTCCTGAGAGAGAGGATCCTGGGGCTGCCGCTGCCCGAGCCGCTCAAAATGTACCTGCTGTTCTACCGGGAGAAATGAGCTGCAGCCGGCGCCGCTCCGCCTCCAACCGCAGCCTGGAGCTTCTCCAGCAGGTGCCCGAGCCTCCGTTCCAAACTAACAACCCCCTAACCAGACCGGCCCGATGGCCGCCACCGTCTCCATCATCATCCTTGTTTCTCTCCGTTCCGTTCCCCGAGACTGGAAAGATTCCCGTTTCCGTTTCCTGTGCGGCAGGACAGCGATGCGAGCTTCAAACTGACTCCCGCCGATGAAGACAGTTTACAGATGAGCTCCAAGCAGTTTAATAACCAAGCAGAAGACTTTTCGGGGAGCAGGGACCAAAACAGTTTAGCTTCAACCGGGAACGGAGCGGCCTTACCCCGCAGAGGAGAGGAGGCTCCACAGTGAGGCGCTGTGTTTTACTGAGAAGAAGAAGCAGAGCTGGTGTCAACATCCCTCCAGCTGCAGCAGGTGATGGCGGGTTTGGTTGTTTCCGCTCATGCATCTCAGTCCATTAGATAACTCAGCCAGGATGACGGATCCAGTTTATTTCAGCCCGGCAGTTTTCTCGTTGATTCAGCAGGGGATAATATCAATGTTTTTCACAGTGAATATATTTTTAATAGTGTGAAATTTACACCCTATCTCCGTGACAACCCAGGGTGCTACAAAAAAATAATTTACTCAGCCAACAAACAAAAGTTGAGTTATAAAGTGGAATGAATTATTAGGCAAACTCACTAAAATCAGTTAAATATTCAGTTAAAAGTCTAAATGTTCTGCAGCAGACTTTAAGAAAGCTTCTCTCTGCTTTTTCTTCACCAGTGGAGTTTTGTGAAGTGAGTGTGTATGTATTTGTTGTTTTTTTTAAAATGATGGTTCAACATTTATTCTCTGCCATTTCACTGTATTATACATATTTTAATTTGTGTTGCTTACTGAACACATGGATACCAACATCTATGAGAAATTAATGTCAGTAAGCCCATTAGAAATATGTCTTCTGAGAAAAACATGAAACTTTGACACCTTTGGTTTCTCCCCGCCTGCCTCGGGACAAGCCCGGTTGAAATAAAACCCAAAATGCCCTTTAAATTTTCTGCTTTTTGAGACCAACTGTTTGTTAGGATTTCAAAACCTTTCGTGGAGAGACGTAGACTTGATAGAAGCTTGAATTTTCCGGGTTTTTTTCTATGCATGTTTTATTCTTTGGGTCCAATCTGGAGATAGAATCCTTACATTTGTATCCAAAGAGTAGTCGCAGGTCCATCTGGATCCCTTTGAACTGTCTTAAACAAGATAGAAGGACCATCAAAATGCATACTAATGTTCCTTTTTACATCAATGAACCAGCATGATCCAAAAAATACACAAATAATCTTCAACATTCAAGTTTTCTCCCATTGTGTACTCATCATTTTTTTACGCAATAAATTGATTTTATTTTCTTTTTCTTTATTTTACAAGACTTGAAGTGGTGTGGACATTTTTAAAGGGGTCTTGTGTTGTTAATCCTACAAAGATACTTTAATAAAAAAGTATCTCCTGTCACTTATTTGGACTCTAGATTCTAGTCTTATGGGGCATTACTCCTTTGTCCCCTTTTGGTTGTTTTTTTTTTGTTGTTGCTTTTTCCTCCAGTCCCTAACCTCTCACCTGTGCCAAACGTACGCTGCACAGGCTAATCTCCAGATAAAACAGCAAACAAGGAACAAGTCAGTCAGAAAGGGGATGGAAATGGCAAAAAGTCAAATTAAGAACTGCTCTGCAGTTTTGATTTTCTTCTGGTTGTGAAAAAGAAACTGTGATGTAAACAGAAAATTGACTGTGTTTAATATAACAAGACTTTCAGTAAATAGGTAAATTATAGTTGTGATTGTAAGAATCAGTTTGAATTTTAGACTAAAAAAAACAACCCTGAAATGATTACAGTCTCTCTCCGGATTACTTCTCGGCCTGCTGGATCTACCTTCGAGTTCTGTATGTAGGTCATTTGTTTGTCATACACTTTGGCTTTTGTACATTTGTGCTCCTCTGCTGAATGTATATGAGTATTATTGTTCCACTTTAAAAAAAATTCAGATAAGAACTGTTGGTAATAAAGTGGATTCTAAAGATGTAACAACTTCTTATTTCAATGAATTAAGTGTCATTAGACCGGTGAACAGATTTTAAAAGGTTAAAAAAAAGTTAAAATATATTTTATGTAAAGACTAAGGCTTCCTTGCATTATGTGTAATCACTAAACCCACAAATTAATCTTTTGCAGGTATATTGTATAAATATGCTCTTGGTAAAATGATAAATGGGTTGGACGATAAATCTGCACCAATTTCTTTAATTTTGAGACATTGGCTGATACAGACCCATACAATAAATTAGAAAAATTTGAGTCGAGTTACATATGGCTTTCAACATTTAATTTTCCTTTAGGATCAATAAAGTATTTTTGACTTTGAACACAGTTTATAGATTAAATACACACAGATGAATGTTTGAAAGCCTTTATTTCGGATAATTATGATTTTTCACTTACAGCTAATAAAAACATACTTCAAATTAGAATCAGACCAACAACAAAAATGAAAGCAGAAATGTGTTTGAAGTTTGTTTGATACCTCCTGAAAGGTTATTTTCAAAAGTTACTAGAAAAACGAGGTTCATCGGAACATGCGTTCTAATTTATTACAACTGTACATGAGAACCAATCTTATCCACTGATATCATCAATCCCCACGAACGTTTTAAATCAGTCACTGTCCCCTTTTGCTCTGCCATGGGGGGCTGATAGACACACCCACAGACCAGGTAAAAAAAATAAAATAATAATAAAAAACATCAGCATTGGTCAAAATTTGAATTAGCCCGAAAACAGCAATTGTTGCACCACTAACAGAAACATCTGCTGAAAAACAACAAAGTAGCATCTTCTTTTAAATAAAGACATACCAGCATGTATTTCACTAAAATTTATTTAATAATGTAAAGATACTGAACAAAAAAAAAAAAGACATTTGGCTTGAAAATAACAGCGCATAAAAGTTGGTCACACAAGTGTAAAGTTTCTGATCCAGTGCTGCGGCTTGTTCAGTTAAACAAATCACTGAACAATAAATAAAGACAATAACACTGGGCTTGCCAGATTCCTGTGATTGATAAATAATAGCAAAGCTAAATGTGTTACTTGAGCATGCTAAGATCATGCAACATGTCTACGGAGCTGCAGTGTTAGTCACATCAATCGGCTTCGATCTGACAGGATATGCATTTGGTAAACTGACTCAACAGCTGTAAGCAGTAAATACTCGGTTGTGACATGAATCCAGCATTTTTCTGCACTTACACACTTTAATCTCAACTGTGTGGGAAAACAATCTGATCAAGCTCACACACAAAAAAAAAAACAGCCACAGTGAATAGAAAATACACATACTGCATGTAAGACGCTAAAAATAAATCTTTTAACCTTAAATTACAGAGCTCAAAAAAATAAAAGTATTTCACAGAAAAAAAGCATATAAAAATTAAATCTACATCTGCATATAAAAAAGGAAAGATTTCAATAAGTTATAAGTACTTTTTTCTTTTAATATGGTAACCTATTTATTTTTTCTTTACATGTTCAAAAGTGACTAAAGATTGCCTAGCAACAAGTCTATAATGTTAAATATCTAAAGGAATGGCAGGCATGGGTCAAACAGCAAGAAAGGTTCCAGCTACTGGGAGAAACCATTGGGAGGAAAACATCAATGTGAAGGGATGCAGTTTGCAAGTTGACCCAGGCTTGTTTAAACATCACAGTGGGATGGAGACCCTTCCACAGTAGCAGCAAGTAAACGGCGCACGCATCACAGTAACAAAGTAGCAGAGAGGCAGAAAGATCGAGCTTCCTGCAAGTTCAAGTGTTTTGACCGATTTCTGTGGGAAGTCTAGATTTAGTCCGACTGTGGTGGCAGGGGGGGGGAAGCTGCTGGCATCTCATTCAAAAGACAGACAGATGAGGTATAAAGAACTCACAGAGTGAATACATGGTCATGGAAAGGTCAAAGTTCACCCCTTTCAAGCTGTTTATATATGGAAGCTCTGAAAATGCGAACCTGTCTCTCTTAGATGAGGGGGGGGAGAAGAGTTGTAGCAATGGTCAAACACGGTAGAGGAGGCTGATACGTACAACATGAACTCCTCAGTACACCAACGGGACAATGACCCCCAAAAACTGCAGCAATAATGAAAAAAAAAAAAAAAAACAAATGTTTTGCATTAGTTCAGACACAAACCCATTCTTAGTTTACTTTGTTCCTTTCACTTCATACATGCCAGTCTACCTAGGGCAGAGCCCAAAGTCGGTCATGAGCATCAAAGTTCAGACCTTAGTGGGATTTACCTGAAGTAGAATCTTTTGAGACCTATTGGTCTAATCTACTTCATTTTAAGAGCTTTTAGGAATTCATTTCCTCATCATGTTCTGTTACACAGGACTTTCCATTTGAAAACGGGTGAACTTTTATTAACCATGACTGTGTTGCTCTTCGTCTACCAAGCAACCCAAAGAGAAGACTGGATTCTAAACACCCCAATCCCAGCAGTGCTTCCCGACCCCACTGCTCATCCCCATGATGTAGTAAATGAGTGAATAAATGAAGGAGACGACATGCCTGCAGGGTTGAAATGAGGACGTTGAGGATTGCAGGTTTAAGGCACCTTGGAACCCTGATGTGTCTTTAGTGGTGGGCTACACACCCGCTGGGATGCTTCTATCCTTTCCTGCCTCCTTCTGCCAGGCCGCAGGAAGAACAGCAATTATTGATTACAGCAACGGTCGCGTCTTCCACTCTCTGACCGTCAGATACAATCAAACAAATAAAAATCACACGCATGACGTTTACCACGATGTGACCAATTAATATAGAGAGAAACGGGCAGACATGGACTAAATCCTGCAGGCAATCTTCATATTAAGAACTTAGTGATGATTAAGACAAAGAGTCGGAGGTGGCAGAGGCCGTCTCAGTGGAGTGAGATTTGGGGCTTCATGCATGGCAGCTGTTAGCAGTGATGTAGTGACAGCTGAAACTAGAGCAGCGGTGGCCTTAAAGGTTCCTTTGGCTCCTGACCAAACAAACCCAATCCTCTGAGAGTCTTAAAGTGGGGAGGTGCACAAAGAGGTTGGTGACGGCAATGGAGGAAGGCGTCACTTGGGCACCAGGCCACGGGATTGTGGGTAGAGAGGGGATGCTGGACTGCAAGGGCTGAACGGAGAGGTCGGCGCGCTCGACTTCTTACTTGTTCTGGGTCGACTGAAAGACAGGAAGCAATGGAAGACGACTGCTACACGCCAAATAACTCTCCTTCCATACCGCTGAATGTGGCAGAGGGCTTTCTTACCCAGACTTTGGTTTCTTAAGGCTGCTGCTGGCACTGGCAGGCGGTGTTGGTCCCGAGCTGCTGTGGAAGCCTGAAGCGTCTACTTGGATCTCATCCTCGTCTCTTAGAGCGTCCTCCAGGGCTGCTGCCACCTTTGGAGCGATGACTGGCTCCTGGTACTCCTTAGTGGTCCGAGAAGGCAGGTCCATGTCCAGCAACAGGATGTTTTCAGCCTGACAAAACCCACAACACACACGTTGTTCTATTGTCACAAAGAGTTTACACCGACTTCCATTCGTTTCTATAGCCTGAGCCCAAATCTAACCATTACTAGTCTATTCCTAACCCTCCTTTAACCATAACTAGTAGAGTGCAGTAGACCTGAAAAAAAGTGGGACCTTGTTGGTGAAATGATGAAAGTGGTCCTTTATGTGCAGCATATACAAGTACACACACACACACACACCCATTTGCATTGACACCCATAAAAGGACTTTGTATAGACTTCCATTCCATTCATTTTAGCAACTGCATTCATGTCTAACCCTGACATTTTTCTGTCCATTCCAGTTTGATCCCAGTTACCAAACAATGCAGTCATCTTTACTTAAGAGTGGAGTCAGACTCGCATCGAAATGTAAGAACTTTATAGACTCAACATGATGAAACCATAAGAGACCTGACCTGGACTTTCACACAAACGACTCCACTTCTGATTGAAAAGATAATCATCATTTTTCTCCACTCTGATGTTTGTTCCGAAACCAAGAGAAAAGCAGCTCACTCTGTATCTCATGTCAGGCTTCATCCTCATGGCCATGTGGGCATGGTGACTGAGGGGCCTCCTGTAGCCCACAGCGGACAGGGGCCGGGACATCATCTGATGGTCGCTGGAGCAGGAAGACGCACAACACAACAGGTCACACTGCAGCACAGCTCCCCTTTTACGTGGTCATTTAAAACCAGATACAGACGATGCATGACGGGATAAACTTTCTTTCTAAATTGACACGTTTTAAGGCAGAACATAAAATACATAACTTGCTTGAGAAATTAGCTAAGATATCAGCATGAGAATTATGGAAATCTACAAGTCTGGTTCATCCCTGGTAACCATCCCCAGATACCTAAAGGTCAAAGGTCACCTGTTCAAACTAATTTAAAAGCTCACATTTGCACCGGAAAAGCAGCTCATTGCTTTAGTCGTGCAAATAAGAAATGCATCAATTAAAGGTGTTCTTAGTTAAGTTGAGATTTCCCCAAGTTTATGAAGGATTGAACCGACTTCAGAATGTTTTAGAGCTTACTCCTCAATGCGAGTGATGGCCTTCATCTTCCAGCACTCTTCCTCATCGTCGAAGAAAGCCCTGTTGAGGATTTTGTTCTTCTCCTCAAAAGGAATGAAGTTTTCAATGATCAGATGTCTGAAAGACAAACATTCAGACTTCTTGTAGAAAAAAAGTTGAGGTTGAACTATATATAAAAAAAACAAACAAAAAACAAAAAAACAACATTTTGAACCACATTTTAATTTTTAGAAATAATTATAGTTGTGTCTTATGAAATCCTTCACAGTAAAAATAAAACTCCCTTATAGAACACCTTAAAAGCCTAAATGAAGCTGTAGATGTGTACTGAGGGTGGAAATGTGTCCCGTACTTGAGTTTGAGTTCTCTGGTGAGCTCGTTCTGGGTCTGTTCGTGTTCCTGCCGCTCCTTGATGTGATCCTCCTGGATGTCCTGAATTTCTGCCTTCACCGCCTGCAGCTTGGAAAACAGCTGCAGGACACAAGATCAAGAAAAAAAGGGTAGTTTGACCGAAAAGCACAAAAAAAATCATATTCTGCACATCAATCATTAATTGGAAGAAACAAGTCAGTAAATCCGCAATCCTGATTTATCATAAAACAATTTTTATATACATGTTATGCCGATTTATTTTAACACTACATAGCAAATTTGGTCTGTCCAATAATTAAAAATAATAATTTAAAGAAATTAGCCATCACCTTTTTCAGCTTCTTGGTCTTGATGTCGACCTCCTGCTGCAGGGAGCTGTAGGTCTCCTTCAGCTCCAGAGTCTCTTCATCACGACTCTCCATCTGCTGCTGCATCTCTCTCTCTCTCCGTTTCTGGAAGCAAACATTGAAAGCTTCCTGACATGGCCTCAGAAGACAATCCGGTGTAGCCAAGCATCAGGCAGACCTACCACAACATGCATCAAGGTGTTTTTAGTCTCCAAAGGACATCATACTCTGTCTCTAAGTTGCTCTGTATTAATCTTTATTTTCTTGTTTTTATCATGAAGAACTTGGGAACTGTTCCTGAGACAGAGGCTCCAACTTGAATTTTACTTACCAGTTCCTACAGATGAATAGCAAACTGCGTGAGCATATTTTTATTTTGTTTCTTTCTAACTCTTCCTCATTATGGATTTAAAATGTTTTAGGTCAGAAAAGCAACCACCAAAAATCATGGAATAATTCAAAACATGGTTGGTCTGAAATGTGCCGGTGTTCCTCCGTCATTCCTGTAAAAACTCCCGTTAAGTTAACAGACTTTGTTTGGACTCTGAGCTCACCTGTTCAGCAATCTCCTGTCTCCTCAGCTCCAGCATCCTCTGCTGCTCATTGGTGTGATCAACAATATTTTTTCCGCCTACAAGAAGCTTGCTCTCCATCGCCTGAGTGATACACAAAGTTTAAAAGAATCAAAATCAAATTGGAAAATACAAGATAACCTCTGGATAGAAGGGTTTTTTTTGTTTTTTGTTTTGCTTACCTTAACTTTTGCTGCAAGCATTTCACCGACTTCTCTTTCTTTCTTCAAGATCTCCATTTTCCTCTCCTTTTCCCGGAGCAGCCGGTCCTTCTCCTCGGCCACCAGACTGTGGTCCTCCAGGACGGCCTTCTTCTCCCGCTCCAGCTTTTCCTGCTGCTCTCTCCAGTAGTCGCCTCCTCCTTCTTCTTCGTCGTCCTCCGTCTCTCCGTCCTCCAGGTCTTCTCCGTCACTTCCTTCCCCTCCCCTCCTCCTCTGCCTCCTTTTTTTCTTCTTCCCCACGCGTTTCTCCAGCTGCTCCTTCAGCCGGGCGATTTCCTCCTGGAACTCCCTGAGCAGGGCGTCCTTGGGGTCCTCGTTGATGTACGGCTTATTCTTGATGTTCTTGGCCCGGTTGGCGTAGCGCAGCGTGGTCAGGGTCTCTTCGACGTTGTAGGACGCCGGGCCGATGTTGGCGACCATCACAGTGCGGGCGTTTCCCCCCAGGGAGTCCTGCAGCAGGCGAGTGAGTTTGGAATCTCGGTATGGGATGTGGCTGCTCCTGCCGTCCACCAGAGCCGATATGACGTTTCCCAGGGCGGAAAGCGACAGGTTTATCTTGGTGGCTTCTTTCAGTCTCTCGCCTTGAGCACCGGTCTTTGTCTGCCTTTCGCTCCCGGCCAAATCCACCAGGTTCAGCTTGCCCACTCTGATGTGGTTCTCTCCATCCACGCCCAACTCGCTGCACTCCACCGTGATGACGAAGATCGCATGAGAGCGCGAGCTGTGCTCGTTCATGTTCGTGGCACCAACCGAACGGTTCTGGTTGCCCACGTTCATCACGTGTTCGATCTCCCGCGCGCTCTTGGTGACGAACGACGACAGGTCCTTCACGTACACGCCCGTGTCGGGCCGCTCCCGCAGCTCCAGGCGGTGGGATTGGTCTTTGGAGAGCAGGTCCCGGATCTCCTCTTGGTAAATTTCCAGATATGACGCTCTCACGAGGTACTGCTGGTTCTGGGAGCGTGAGATGTGCGTGAAGATGTGCTCGAAGGAGTTGGGGATCACCCCTCTCCTCTCTGGATCATTTCTCACTCCCTCCATTGTGTACGTCTTTCCCGTCCCCGTTTGGCCGTAAGCAAAAATGGTCCCATTGAAGCCAAGGAGAACAGAATCGACCAGAGGCCGGAAGGTTTCGTCATACAGATCTATTTGTTTCGAGTTGTAGTCATAAACTGAATCAAAAGTAAAGACTTTGGGGTGTTCGCTGGCTTCTCGCGGGTTCCTGACCATAATCTGACCCAGTTTGACGTCAACGGAAACCATTTGTTCAAACTTAGAGGCCTTCTCTTTGTCATTCATGGGGCGACAGCGGACCACCACCTTGACTGTCTCGGAGTTCTTGGTCTTGGACATGTTGGGAAGCAGTGGCCGGTCCTCACCTCTTGGCACGTTGTGACCTCCTCGCAGCTTCAGAAAGGCTTCACCAAAAAAGACGGCGGCATCTAAAGAATCTGGGGCAGAAACAGGGAGTCATTTGTCTCAGCAACACTCACCGTTATCGTAAAGATTTCATTAGAACTTTGGTTGTTTTCTCCTCATTTTCAGTATAATACAGTGCCTGGCCATTTTCAGAGGAAACATGCTGTTTTTGCTAATATTCATGAAGTCAACTTGTGTAAGCCTCTTTCCTGGCCTTAGACAAAGGGCTACAAATGTCATTTTGTAGGCTGCAGCTGTCCTGAATTAGAGCTCCTAGCCACACATAGAGAAGATACAGAACATCATCATTTTAGAATTTGGTGCATGAGTAAATGTCCATGACACCCACAAAAGAAACCCACCATGACCGAAAAAATAACAAAGACTCACGTTAGGCAAAAAAATAAAAAATCCATCTTAATATTCCCCAAGATAAAATATTCTGGCAACTAACGAGTCCCGGCTAGAACTTCTTTTAAAAGCCATAATATTTGGTGCACCAATAAACCGGGTCAATTTCCTTAATTTTGTGAGATCGGTGTTTGACTGATGTTTATATATGAAGCCCATTTTTTCCACTGATCTAATCTGCCTATGCAAAGGTCTAAAATCAACAACTTTGATTGACAGACCCAACCACTAGGTCATGTCTGCACATTTGGCGGTTAACAATAGTCGCCCCACCGTTGCCAATTCAGCAACATCTCGGCCAAATTTGGACTCGGCAGGTCAGGTGTTTTAACCAATCGGTGCACCGCTACTTGGTTTATAAGTGCAAAAATAAAATATTGCACTTATAAAGATCAAGACAACATTGGACCTGTTTCATAAAAGAAGATCACGCCTACAATTAAATATTAGTGGTAGTATCTGGGGAGCGTAGGGCTGCTTTGCTGGTTCAGGACTATAATTTATGGGACCAGAAATTCTGCTCTCTACCAGTAACAGCTGAAGCAGAATGTACATCCACAGCAAGACAAAGCACACTTGAGTTATGCATTAGGACACTGATGAATGATCAATGTCTATCTGTGATCTGGACATTTCCTGATTCAACCATGTGGTTGAATCAAGACAACAGTGCAAGAAAGAGAGGCCCAACATTTATGGGTGGTTAATTCCTTTGTATTCTGCTGGATTCCAAACTACTACCTACATCAGGGATCATGCTACATGTCATTCTGTTTCACATGTGATAGTACTTGGGAAAACAACAAAATGGAATCAAAGTTTTGGACTTCAATGAAAAATGGAAATCAGTATCGACCAGTATTGCCTGATCAGCGCCTCTATGACAAATTGTCTGACAGGCTGCTTGGAACAATGTAGATAAGTATTGGATCTGTATTGTATTGGTACACAAACTGTATTGTTTAGACAAAGCTGGGTTCATCCCTCGAGTTTCACATCCTGAATAACGAAATAGTTCATAACGAAAGAAACATTCCTCTGAAAATGTCAGCTATGAGGGTGATATGAAAGACCTTGAAAATGCCAGTGAATAAACTGATAGAGACAAATAAAATATTTTGGCATCATGTTGAGAATGGTTAACAAGGCTACATCTAAGAAGACTTTTACAAACTGATTAGTAAACCCACAGCATCCACTAGAACAACAGGGTTTGAACTAAGCTATTCATACATTTATTACCTCAGTAGTAAGTAGTACTAGCGGTTAATGCCGTCCGAAGCCACAACCCTAAATTAGCTAACTGAATTAAGTGGACTAACCGAAGCAGCAATGAATGACAGCAACCGGGAGCAGTTTGTTAGTCAGCCTCTTCTCACAAAACAGTTATTACACGTAAAATTAACGTCTAAAACAAGCGGTCGGTGTAGCAGCTCAGCTAACGCTAGCTTAGGGGAGATACAACCCGGGGAGAGGCAGCGCAACACCGGCCTAGCAACGCCAAACACACTGAGGGTAACCGAGGCTACCAGGATGATAGCATTGCCTGGCTAAGACTCTGAAAGATGGACAGCTGGGATTAAAAACGAACATGAAACCCACACGGACTGTCGGGTTAAGAATTTACCGGTGAGTAATGTTGTTCAGTCCAGAAGTTCCATTGCAATCAAGTGAGACCCGCCAGAGACGATTCCCTCTGAAGCCTGGATAAATCAACCGCAAATGGCTGCGCATCTCTTCGGGTGTTTACGGTAAGTCGAGCTGCAGGCGTCTTTGCTACAAAAGGGGCGTCAACATCCGGTTTGTTTTTTTTATTTTTTTTAATCCACACCTGGATAATCAGGTAAGGTCCAACAAACAGTTTGACCATTTCTATCTGAAGAAACTTTGGCTCCTACAGTGGCAATTATGTAAAAATAATTGTCCATAAAAGAGAAATTTGCTTATCATCTTGACTAACAGAAACCAACCTTTTTTATAGATATACACGCATGGAGAATATACTTTTCATGTTTTCAAACCCATCAGCAATTTTCACCTTTAATTTAAGCCATATTTATAAAAATTAAACAAGAAATTGGGGCGCTATAACAATTTCTGACAGATTCCTTTTTAACCTGCATCTAAATGGAGTATATCAGTGTTTGCCAACATGTTGGTGTTAACCCAGATCATACTAACTAAAGCCCTCATGCTAACATTAGGCTTCCTAAAACGAGCATTTTAGCTAATTTTTCTTCCATGTTTATCAGACTGAAAAGAGAAAGTGAATGTAAGTCAACCTGCTGGTAATACCAGCATTAAAGTTAACCTGACAGTATTGAAGTTAACCTGACACTATTAAAGTTAACCATAGTATTTGGGCTAATTTTACCTTATACACTAACGTTTGCTTACTGAATGGAGTTGGTCCATTTTACTGAATATAATAATTATACTCCACATGCTCTTAACTGCTTTGCATTGTTGCTGATTTTTCAGCACCAGAACTAAGCTGGGTCCCAACTGACTGTGGCAAGTTAACTGCATCAGAAATGGTCCAATTATTACTACTGCTGGTTTTTAAAATTACATTTATGCAGTTGGTGTTATAGAGACCTTCATGATACCTTCATGATACATTTTGATGATCTATGCTTACTATGGACAAAACAGATTTATTTATCAATAACTGGCTTAAATTTTGCCTTTGTCTTAAATTTTGCCTTTAAATTTTAAATTTTGCCTTTGTCTGGTCATTTGTTGCTGGTTTTTATAGGTCAGAGGTTAATCGACCTTGTAGATGCCCTCTAAGATGGAGGCGTCAACCTCCAGAAAGACTGTGAGCACTTCTCACCATGAGCACTCGTCACTCATCCAGCTGTCTGGTCTTGTCTCATCCATGGATAAGATGAGAGAATTGGTCAGGATTAACACATGCATCTGGTGCTGGGACGAAATCAACTTTGCACATGCTGATTTGTCTTCTTCCTGCAGGGCGCACTGTGTGATGTTACTCTGGTGGTTCAAGGGAGGCACTTTCCTGTCCACAGACTAGTTTTGGCGGCTGGTAGTGAATACTTTCGCCTTATGTTCACAGGTAAGTGTAGGATATTTGCAACCTTAACCTTCAAAGCTACTCAAGATTGCCCAAAGTTTTCGCTTGTTTACCTCCACACACATGAACTTGACTAGCTTCCTGTCTAGAGCTGAAACTAACAATTTATTTTCTTAGATTTTTTTTTCAGCTGTAGTGGCTTTCATTCATAGAGATGCATCTGTGAGAGGTGGAAGACATGAGGCAGAAATGAACGGGTTCGAACTCGAAGGATTGAAGCCACCGTTCATAAGTTGCGCGCTTTACCCCTACATCACCGCCATGTGTATCGCAATCTGATGAATCGAATCAAAAAATTGAAGCCAAAGTGAAACGAGAATCTAAAAGCAGCACAGAAAAACGCGCTACAACATGTTAACAATGGATTAAACAGTTGTAATGGCTGAAGAAAGGGCACAGATATGGGAAGTGTGGGAGTTTCTACTTTATCAAATCAAGAAGGATAATAGAAAGCTGGACACTCTGAGTTGTTTAAAAAAAGAAAAAAAGAGTTTCTAGTCCAGACGGGGGCATGGCTGACCCTTAGAATATCTCTTACTGTATTCCTCATTAATATAATAATACTATCGCTTGTAGTATTCCTCACTACTGTATAATACTTGGAAGTGAGGAAGTTTCAGACTTATTGCATCTACCTATGCATAAAAGGATTTATGTTGTGCCATGCTGGAATTCACAGACTGAAAATGATGGAAGTAATTGATTTGAGTAGTGACCCTCCATGTTGCTTATCTGTTTTCCTGTCAAGTTTACCCGTCTGCCATCGTTCCAGGGAACATGATTGAGTCTGAGTCTCCTGAGGTGAGTCTACAGGAAGTGGACCCTGAGATCGTTGAGCTGCTGATCAACTACATTTACACAGCAAAGTAAATGCAGACCAGGCAGACGTATAGTCGCGTCACACTTTAAATTCTATGAATGAGTTTAAATTTCTCTCTCGACTTTTAGAATCAAGCTGAACAACGGAAACGTCCAGTCGCTGCTGTACGCAGCCAGTCAGTATCTGATTGAGCCTGTGAAAGTGCTGTGCGAGAAGTTTCTGCAAGAACGAATTGACATTACAAACTGCTCTGGTAAGAACAAGTCGCACAAATACAGGCCTGCCGCTGCGAGGGGGCTCACTCCGCTGCGAGGGGGCTCACTCCGCTGCGAGGGGGCTCACTCCGCTGCGAGGGGGCTCACTCTGAGGTGTGTTCCTGCAGGCATGTGGGCCTTGGCTCACTCTTACAATTGCGAGGGCCTGAAGGCGAAAGCTGAAGTGGTTCTCCTCAAGAACTTCAGAGAATCGAGCATGTTGACGGACTTCCTGCAACTTCATGTCACCTGCCTCAAAAGCATCCTTGGGAATGACAGACTTCGCATCTCTGAGAAGCAGGTACATCCTTTAAGTATGATTAAAGGGGCAGTATTATGTAAAGCTGAATATTTTGAGTTTTACATCTCGTTCTCTCATCAAAACCAAACCCATGGTGTTTTTTAAATGCATATTTGAGATTTTTTTTTTACACTCTGGCAACCATTTAGCCTCGAAGCTGCGGTTTTCAACCTTCCACCAAAGGCTCTCCCACACAAACCCTGCAGTCAGCTCCTTCAAACTAGCAGCAGCAGCAATTGGAAAACACCTGGTAGAACCGAGCTACTTCTCAGTGAAACGCAGGTAGAAACGTTGATAAAGGGTTAATGGAGGAGAGATGTTGTGATGACTTCCTGAAGGCAGAGTGTCAGAAAAAGCTAAGATTTCTTAAAGAGACAGTGGCCCAATTTCAAGGCATCGCATGTTTGACATATACAGTATTTTCATAACAGCTGTAGGAAATGTAGTTACTTGATTTTTACTGTAAAACGGCAATATGTGGCTGGAAAATACACAATGGTGCCCCTTTAAGAAAAGAAATGAATGAAAATTTCCCCCAAAAGTGACCAAGGTTTATGTAACTTTTTTAATAGGAAAAATTATGCAAAGATCAATAGACACTTCCGTTAAGCAACTAATCTGAGTAGAGAATGTAAGATGTGACTTGTTTGCATTTTTTCATATGCATACTGCAGGCAAGAATCCTCGAATAGTCGGTGGGTCATCGCGAGATCAGGAAAGCAGACTTGTGTAATTGAGCAATGGATGACACTGTTACCGCTCAGATTGAAGTTAAAAGGATACACATATATATCCAGACATACACCAGATATCTCTGGTATCTGGTGTAGCTAAAGACACCAGACACCAACTAAAAACTGCTGTAGTGAGAGATCCTTCCGTTTCGATGGTGTGGTTTTCAGATCTACGATGCGGCCTTGCGCTGGTTGAACCACGACCTGCCCAACAGACAACAGCACTTGGTGGAGGTGTTGAGCTGCGTTCACTTTCCTCTGCTCTCCAGAGACTTCCTGTCCCAAACTGTCCAGTCTGAGCCCTTGATTGCAGACAGTCCACAGTGCCTCAGCATGGTCACTGGTAAGTAGAGGGCCTATCCATGTGTACCCACATTCAGTACACAGTTGGTACTAAACGTGTGTAAGCGGTTTGATAATGTTACTGTGACTTTCAGCTGTGTGTTGGAATTCCTAAAGTTATCAAGGTCACCCTACAAACTAGCAGCAGCAGCCATTTTAAAACACCTGCTAGAACGGAGCTACTTCTCAGTGGTCAGTGCTTTTTCTTGAAGATGCCATTAACTCCCAGAGGAGCCTCACCAATGTGATGGTGAATTTGAGGACTCGGCTAAGAAATCCCCCAAAAATTGCTCTATTTGGAAGCATGCAGCCTGACCCCTGCCGCTACTTCAACCCCCAGGTAGATTTTGTGAAATAGCTTTTTCCTTTTTCGATTTTCTGACACCCAAACATTTTGCCTATTACAATCCAGTCTTTTTTTGCATCGGTGTTATTTATTTATTTTCCAAATAGGATTCCAAGTGGACAGCCATCCCCTGCTCCTTAGAGAAACGCTGGAATGCCACAGCCGTGTACTGGAATTATGAGGTCTACATATTGGGAGGCTCCACCTGCCAGGGTCTAGAAAAGCGCGTGGACTGCTACGATATGCTGCTCGAGACAATGCACTCCAGGATAGACCTGCCATGGCCCCGAAACAAGCTGGCTGCCTGTGTCTTTCAGGGAAAGATCTATGCGTCAGGTGGAATGTTACATGGTCAGTATGGGCTGAAATGGTGATGTACTGAAAAACAGGATGAGCTGAGTCATTTTTCATATTTAGGGTCGCTACATTAATGATGACTCATCTTTACGACATACAGTCCACATTCTCTCTGCACTCCTTTCCAGATCACTCCACTGTGAGCCTCTTTACGTCCTTCAACATAAGCACTAACTCATGGGAAGTTGAAACGAGCTTGTTGAGCCCCCGCTGCTGCCATGGGTCGGTGGAAGCCAACGGACTCATTTATGTCTGTGGAGGAGGACGGATGGACACCAGCTTCAAGATTATCAACACCTGTGAGGTGTACAACCCCAGCACCAGTCAGTGAGTCATGCACCCAACACTGCATAAAGGGAACTTTGTGACGAGCTAAGCATTTATTTTTCCTGCTTTAAAATGAGCACTGATAATTTTAGGATTGGATGTTTAAAATCTCAGTCATATAAAATCGCTGCATCAGCTGGAGTTCTCACCAAGTGGCCTCAAAGCAAGTTGTACCACTTCAAAAATAGCTGTGGAAATGAAACAAAAGACGTATATTGCTGCTTTCACTATTGAACTGTTCAGGTGGATGGAGTTGCGCCCTATGACCAACCCCAGGAAGAACCATGGGCTAGTATGGGTTGGGAGTTGGATCTATGCCATCGGAGGCAAAGGTCACGAAGGTAACTTTGACTCAGCTGCGATACCATCCAGAGGAGAAACATTGTAATGCTTTGGTTTCTTTTTCCAAAAGGCTTTATGAACTCTGTGGAACGGTACAACATCAGGAATAACTACTGGTTTCCTTGTGAATCAATGCCATTGGCTTTAATGGTGAAATGCGTCGCCATTAACGAGATTATCTATGTGCTGGCGGGCAAAGGGAAGGAGAATCTCCGCTACATTCTCAAATACAACACCAGAACTAACAAGTAGGTCATCTTTTTTATTATTTTAAAGTGAATTAAGAAATGAGTCATGGTAGTGTGTTTAAAGAGCTTTAAGAAACAAAGAAGAAGTTTTGAAGGACAATCATGCAGAAACCTTTCTAGAGTATGTGTAGGATTTATTTAACCTACCTGATATCAGCATAGATTGATTATTGATTAACTTCCGTTTTCTGGATGTTGAGTCCTTCTGCCCATTGGGCTACATAGAAATGACTGGTTTTTCCTTCCCTCCTCCCCTTTAGGTGGAGGAGCTGTTACAATGTGAAGGCCGCCCCATACCCATGCTCTGTTGTCTGTGTGGTTGACTAAAGAATCTGTATTTTATATTTGCATCCAATAAATATTTTCACCAAGATGTCAGGCCTTGAAATGAATTAATGTTTTCTACAAACTAAAACATGAGATTAGAAACTAAAGTAGCCCCTCCCATTGTTTCAAAGATGCTTAAAGTTTAGGATAGGTCAAAGGTTATCCGGCTTCCCCATATTAAAGAGTGATAACTAAGCTATAGAATATTGGTAGAATTATTGGTCAGATTTCTAATTCTGAATGAGACTAACTACAGAAGGTTTCTTTTAGCCTATATTTCAAGAGGAAAAAGTACATTGCAATGGATATTGGCTTTTAAAGTAAGGAAGTCCTGATCATTGATTTGATAAATGCCTGTAGCTTCAACATGCTGGTGATCAGCTAGCATGTTTTTGTTAGGACTGTTGGGATAATGCTGGGCTGTTTGACCTTTTTTTCCCCCCAACACCTTTAATATCTTAGCATGCACAAATATTTAACCTTATTTGTTTTGAAGAACAGGAGCCTGGGGCTAAATTCATGTGGGTTTTAACTGGTTTAGCTTTGGCTCGCTTCCATTATTTTAACACTGCCTCTGCATGCAAATGGATGTAGAACTGATTTTTCTAGAGCTGATGCTACATAACCAATATGCTGACCATTAACTTTCAGCAGCTAAAACCTTATGGGATCTACTTATTAAATAAAATACAGCAGTCTCTTTGAAAAACATGTGACTAGGACAATGGATTGTCTTCAGATACATGAGTCGGGGAAATTGAGGCGCTTGTTTGAAAGATTGGCAAAATCTTCTTGCTTTCGTCTCAGGAAATCAGCTGATGAAACTGAACTTAGAGCTTTAAATGAATATTGTATAAAAAGAACATTATTAGAATACTGATTTATTGATTTTAAAAAAGGTTAATTACAAATCCTTTTCATAATGGTGTGAACTCAAAACTTAAAAATTGAGTCTTGAAGGATGCAGCGTTCCAAGTAGTGCTTGGTCCTGGTTAATCCTGCTTTTCTCTGCATAAAAAGCAGACAATCATCATGGACAGAGGTTCACTAAACCTCTAAGATGTGTTAAAAATAAATGAGCAGCAGCAGATGGATGGTGAAAAGGTTCAGTCGGAGCTGGAAAACATATGGAAACAGTTCCCAGGGTAGCGGCTCTAATTCCCAGCCTTTCCTCTTCGTTTTACCTCTGAGTAAAAATGGACCTGCCTCTCTGAGACACTTCACATAGAACATCCCCATGATCCGTCTTACTATTCCATTGAATGTCTCTCCAGCTCAGAGTTCTTGTTTGGGTTCTTTCTTTGTGTTGGTCGGCATCTCAAAACCAAAGAAAGAGGAGGGCAGGCCGCGGACGTCTCGTTCTCTCTTCACGAATGCAGAGAAGGAGGAGACGCAGTTTCCGATGAAGTGGTCCGCCTGTCCCAAGATGTACAGGTCAGTTTGGGCCAAGTCCGGCTGCAGGCTCACCACCTTCACCTGCAGAGAACCACAGGTAGAGCTGCTGGTAAAAGCAGGAGGGACCAAAGCCAGGCTGGTGCTGAAAGACAAACTGACTACAGACAATGATGTCAGAACATCCAAGAAAAGACTACAAATATGGAGGAGAGAGAGACTGAATCCTTCCAGGGTTTAAGTATAATTTAAGTTTCAATTATTTTTGTGGTGCTACTTTAAAAATATTTGCAATATCTTTTCCTTATCAAATTCCTTCCAAAATCTACAAATAGAAGGGAAAATAAGCCGATTTGACAAACATTTTTTTTATTTTGTGAACTTAAAAAGCTCTGTTTTTGTCTCTTGCAACATGGCTGAAAGTGATATGAAGTAAGGTTAAGTCAGTAGTGTAGAAGTGTGACTGATTGCCACCTGCTGGTGGGAGTTGGCATCACCCAACCCCAGTCTTGACAACTTTTGTGGAATATTTAGATTAGCATCAATAAATCTGTTTATTTTTCATGGGACCGATTCAATGTTACTGTAGAAGGATACATTTTTGCAATGCTTATTGTTATGAGCTTTAGAATTAAGCAGGACGTTCCACTAGGTTTTTTAAGTCACTTCTGATTTCTTCACTTCCTGGTTGAGATGCTGAATGTGCAGCTGGAAGGATTTTTTTCCTCATTAATTTTTGGCCAGTTTTGATGCAAAACTGTGGAAACGAGATTGTTTTTACAATCAAGAACAGCTGGTTAGCATCTCAAAAGCTCAAGTGATTCCTGAACTACGACCCCAAAACAAAGCGTGGAAGAGGAGGATCATGGATGCTCCACCAATCACATCCCGACTTCGACTCTCTGCTTGGCTTCTGTACAAATAGACATTTAAAGAGGAGCAGAGCTGCTAACAATTGCTGCTTGACAACCCACCTTGCCCTTAAAGAGCTTCTCGATGTCTCTGCTGTGGGACTCGGAGTCGGTGGCGATGTAGACGGAGTGAGCAGCGGTCTTCCTCACCCAGCGCTGCACGGTCCGGCTGATCTCCTTCAGGTTGGGCAGGCAGGCGCTCATGGGAAGAGGCGGGGCCGTCTGGCGGTTGTAGCCAACGCACTGCGGCGACGCCATGAATTGAGGCCCCGTGTCGCCGCTCTCCAGCAGGCGGCAGGCGTTTTGCTGGAGGAGAAGCAGGGAGAGGCCATGTTGAGAACCGGACCTGCTGCGGGTCTAACAGATATTAGGCCTGCGATATATCATGAAACGATGTGCATACATCTATTTTTCTTCATCACATTCTCTCCTGTACTGTTACCAATATGTATGAACTCTAAGCCTGATCTACAGAACCTCTCCCATCATCTGACCCAGTCGATGCCGATCCTCAGGTGGATGCCCACATATGGTCTGACCAGCAGGGCAGCAATGTGCTCCTCTCCTTCCTTCACCATGTTGGCTGACCACACCACATAGCGCTGCAGACCCACATGCTCCTCCACCACTGGGAACTGGGCCGGAGCGCCGGGCAGCGCCAGGACCGGGTGCTCAGAGGCCGGGAACCTGTTCCAAAACGGGGAAATCAAAATGCATGTAGCTAAAACTAAAGATTAGATTGATCCGGAGCGGCTCTAATACACTACCGATGAGTTTGTCCTCGTGTACAACAAAGCTCTTACTTCTTGATCCACTGAGGTTGGTGATAAGCGCTGAAGGAAATCCCTCCGAACAGGATGGACTGGTCAAACTCCACGCCTACGTAGTCCCAGAACGGCCCGAAAGGATTCCCGTCCTGGAAACGGAGCAGAAGCGCGAGTCCAGGCTTCACTAGGGAGGCACCCAAATGGACATTTGGGTCGAAACCAGTAAACCTAATGTCGTATAAGAGTGATGGGCCACCAGGCTTTACTTGCATTGTTTGTTTATTTGTTAGGGTTTTTTTTATACACTAATAACAATCATAGAAAAGACGGGTTAAAGAGTCTCTCTGGTGAAACGGTTAATAAGCACAAAGGCAACAGAGTAAGTGAACACAGGGAGGCTGTCTTTATATTCACAGGATCTCTGTAAGCACTTCCTGATTCTACCGTCTGACAGGCTAACAACTTCAGCAAATAAAGTGACAAGTTATGGACAAAGGATAAAAAAAAATTGGACACTTTAATTTGGATGAAACAGCTGAAGCAAATAAATAAATAAATTGGATTTTATTTTTATGTTTGTCGTTTGTAAGACTTTAGATTTGTGTTCTAGCATTGCCAGTATGTAACAAGGTGGAATTAAACACAGGTTGTTCATATCAGCCCAATTTTATTTACTGGACCAAGACTGATATGTTAAAAATGATTAACATTGGTCGATACCGATGCCGACACAGCAGGAGGTGGAGCCTTTTCAAACGTTCCAGTGTTTTACTGGGACTTTTTGTGGTAAACCAACACAAAGCATTGCTGTGGGCTGAAAGGAAAATTATAGATGCTTTTATAAACATATAATAAAAATGCCTGGTGTGCATATGTGCCCCAGTTACTATGATACACCAAAATAAATGCAGCTCGGCTACAACAGTCACAAAAGTAGCAAACAGAGTCCTCTTGTTTTGAATTTAATCTCTGTATAAATGTACCTGTTCTGTGATGGATTACAGCACTAGCGAAATAAGTCAGCGTGGGGCCAGGGGGGTCTAACGAATCACCGGGCCCCTTGTGTGCATCGACTGCTTAGCTGGAAACTAGGCAAGGGTGCACTTTCTCCATCTATAATCAGACATTTAAGTGACTTGAAACCATTCCTCCCTCCCTGGCACCTTCAGACCCGGGCCCCCATCTGGCCCGGTTCGGGGGGCAGCGGCCCCCTCTGCCTCACCCTATAGCTGGATTACAGATCAATCTGTCAGGTGGGATTCAGTATCCGTGACCTCCTCTGACCTTCATAGGGCACGTCTTCTTGTCTGCGCTCCGCTGTGCTGCGGTCTCAAAGCAGTAGGCCTTCCTCTGGCCTGGGGGCCAATATTTGGGAGCGAGCTCCTCCATGAAGTCCTCCAAGCTGACCACACGGTGGTAGGCAGACAGCGGCCCCAGCTGGAAGAACTCCCGGTATGGAACATGAACCTGATGAAGAGAGAAAAGGAGCATTACGCCACTTCAGACTATATATTTCAGCCGCATGACATGATTTTGGTCCCATCAGAGATTTTATTTTGGAAACATTTTATTTTTGAGCCATATTGCCCAGACGTACAAAAGAAATCACAATTGAGCCTAAAAATATTTTTAAAACAGTTGACTGGATAAGATTAAAGTTAGACTAAAGCTATCATCACTTAAGCTCATCATTAAAACTGTGTGACCAGAAGATGAGACTTTGCATTAACATGGATTGAAAGGATTTTTGAGAATGAAATTAAAGAAGAAATGACAACAAGCTGCATTTGCTGATACCATGATTGAAGATTTCATTTGGTCTGTAGTTTAAGATGGAGCTAATTTCCAATCAGTTGAGCCCATTTCACACATAAAAGGTATGAAAACAGTTAAAGAGTTGTCTCTTAAATTACAGACCAATTTTTTTTATGTGTAAGAACCATTTTATTAAGGCAGGCAGTCAAGCTTTAGAAATAAAGTGATCTGGATGCAGAAGGCAGACGCCCTTTGATCTGCTCTAGCCTTACTTGACCTTCGAACAGGAAGTTTGTCTTTCTCTAATCCAAGGTTTAACACTCCAGGATTCTTACGTTGGTGTAAGGCGGGGTGTGGTGCCGGTACACTATCCAGGGCGGGACCGCTAAGGTTCGGTTCAACATCTTGGCGAAGGCCAGAGACCCCAGGAAATGGTCCGCCTGGTTCCCGAAGCGACCTGAAGGAGAAGAGCAGGACGTTTCTCAGCTCCAAGCAGCCGCTGCTCAACACAACCCGTCATTCCTCCATCATTACGAACAGCTTTTAGCCGGGTCCTGGAAACGCGTCCAGACTGGAGCTATTTAGAAACCACTGGATGAAAGAACAACTTCTAGACTCACTAAAGAAACTTTTACATCCCTCTGAACTTTCTGAATATGAAAAGTTCAATTTCAGCAGGAGAAAACACAAGATGTGAGGCTGTAAATAAGAGTTACCCATGCAGGGGCAATAGAGGACGTAGCCATTTTCATCCCACTTAAGTTCTTCACCAGAACTCAGACAGGCGAGGAGGAGAAGAAAAAGAAATCCCAGTTTTCCTCTGAAAGGATCGCCTGCTTGGAATCTGAGCGTCATTGCGCTAACGCTGCTTGTTCTGCAGTTCACTGACAGCTGGCAAACGAGGGTTCAGCTCAGTGCTGCCACCGCTTGGTAGACACCAGAACAGGTGGCAGAAAAAATTCATTTCACTCAATTCAATTCGATTCTAAGTCTATTTCTAAATGGAAGTTGCATTTAATAATTTAATTTAAACATCAAACCTGTTTTAATATTTGACAAAGGTAACCATAATGAATAAAATACAGATTTAAAGTAGTCCTTTAATTTATTAAAGAAAAGAAGCTATCTAAGTTACACGTGTATAGATAACTGGGCCCTAAATCTAATAAGTGGTTATTACACCTTGAAGGCAACTGTTTGTCATAACACAATGGAAGATGTTCAGGCATGAATGACCTGCTTCAGGTCATGCCACAGCTTTTCAAGCTCTTTGACTAGGGTCTCCTAATTATTTTTAAATTCAGCCCCAGACCCATCAAACATCCACCACCATGTTGACTGTTGTTGACAATGATGAGAATCATTTTCATTTCTCCATATTGTGTTAGCGTAGCACTGTCAGAGCTGTTGATTATCTTTTGGAGCGTTATGGTAGTGAAGCCTTAACCACCATTTGTGGATGATGACTCGGATGATAAAATTCAAAGTTAACAGCTAAAGCTTGGCAGATAGATGTCGTTTGTTCTATATCATTGTTTTGATTGGGGCCTGATGTTTGAGACATTTTAGCCTGCTTCGTGTCATGACAGATTCCTGTTTAGTGATTTCTTGATTCCATAGATGAAGCAGTAATTTATCTCTGGCTGTGACAATAGACATTGAAGGCAACCTTCATAGAAATATTGTTAATACAGAATTTAACAAATGGGAACAATTACTTTTTCACAGATGCCTGATGCCTCTTGTATTCATTCATTTTATCCTTTCCTTGGTTTTAAAATTTGCTCCATGATTTAAATTTGACAAAAAAACTATAAACCAATGAAATCTGTGAGGTTTCAAACTTTTCAGTGTTCCAGTGGAAATCAAATTGCTTTCAGATATTCTAAATCAGAATATTCTGAGGTCTAATGTAAACAGATGAGTTCAGAGGTTTACAGCCAAAGGGTAGAAAGAATAAAATACTATTTGTTGCTTTAATATTTAGACAATCCAGTGTAGATGTACTTGAATGCACCACAAAATTCAGACGGACCTTGACAGTACCAGCGTTATCTTTTATACTTTGTGATGTTTTGGACTAGTTGAATTCTGCAGGCAGCTGGATTTGACTTTTCCTCCAGTGTCAGTGAAGTTTACCCACAGCTTTATGATGATTTTCTGTTTACAGCTATTGAAAAAATTACTTTTAAGATTAGAATGAACCAATTCACATTATATTGTATTTGATGCATTTAAATTAACAATAAATATTTAATTTAGAAACTTTTACACGCTCTAATTTATGTAAGTAGTTTTTTTTATATAGAGAATTGCAGATACATTCACAAAGTTAAGAGATAGAAATTAGAAAGGATTGCTATCTGAAGCAGAGGTTTTCAAAGTGAGTTCCCCGGCAGTAGAGGGCGTTAGGGGGGCTTCAGAAAACTAGCAAAGTGAGTGGTGGGAAAATAACAAAAATACAGAAATTGAATCTAAAACATTTTTTAAATCAGAATGTTTTAAGCAGCTTTTCTTATCAAATCTATTCATTAATCATTGTGATAAAACACTACTTAATATAATTTATTTAAACGTTCATTTACGTATTTTCATCCTCCTGACTGGCTGCTAGTCAAATTTATCAAGCTGCCCTTCTGCTGGAGCAAGAATGGTCTACCCAAATTAAAAAGACATGAATTATGCTAAACAAATGCAATAATTATTTAATAGAGAATAAAAGTGGAAAGGAAAGCCCTCTAAAAGTTGATGTTTTATTAATACATTTGTGGCTGTGGTTTTATTCAGCTGGACAGAGAGCAATGGTCAAAAATAATATTGTTTTATATTGGTCAAATCAGGCCGGGTGGATTGATATTGAAGACATAGAAAGCATTTTAATTTATTTTCTCTTCCAAGTTGTCTTTGTAGTATTGATCAATAACCTCTACCCCTTCAGACATGCAACACAAGCAGAAGCCTAAAATATGAATGATAAAGACCACCCAGCCTATGTGGACATCCAAAGGTGCTAAAATCTATTCCATATAAAAGGGCCTGAAAAGTATAAACTTCCTGTTGTCTTCTTTGGCGTCTTCATGTGACTGGTACGATGTGAAAAAAGTGCTGATAAACCATCCCTTCCTAGCATAACAGCTTTTGTTGAAAATCATAATTCTTTCCGAAATTGCAGTGCTTCCATTGAGCACGTTTATTTTCCTTTTATTTATCGAGCTGCACTAGCTGGAAGAACATCCTGTGTATGAATCCTGCATGGCTTTGCATGTTCTCCCTGTGGATACGTGGGTTCTCTCTGGGTACCTTCACTTTCCTCCACTGTCCAAAAACATGGCTGTTGGATAACTGGTTTCTCTAACTTGTCTTTGGGTGTGAAAGGGCGTTGTTGGACTGCCGACCTAAGTAGCCCAATGACTGCTCGAGGTAGACACTATACCTGCAAGGATAAGTGGGTATAAGTGATGGATGTTTGAGACTGATTATGTACGATGAACACAATAAACCTCTGAAGTTTTCTATCCTCATCTTCTGATTTCATCAAAAGGTTCAATAGTGAGAAATAAAAGAAGGAAATGCATCTTATTTTGTCAAACCAGATTCCTCTCCAGATCAGATGGAGTCGATCAGTTGCAGGACAAGGACTTGAGTGGGATGAAGGGCAGTACTTCTAGAACGCTGTCATTATTTGGTCATCAATAGATCTTCACATGTGTGCTCAACATGGCCAGACTCATGGAGCGGGGTAGGCATGGCAACATATGGCCTTAAGGGGTGCGGTCGCGAAACTTTGATTTCAGACGTGTGGACTCTGTGCCAGCCTGCCGTGTTTGTCTTGAACCAACTGATAATTGGTTAAATATGTCACATTAAGGATCTCATTATCCGCTGCTGAGAGGCTGGGCAACACAGGCCCTGTGATCTGCATACAATTTGTTGCTGGTAATTTACTCCAAATCAGAGAGGAGCAGAGATTATTAAGATGTCCCAAACTTATAACAACAGGAGGGGAAACAACAAAGAGTAGCATTTTCCTTCACAGTCCTACAGACTTTTCCTAATCCCTCTACATCCTCCATCTCAGCCAGTTCACTCCAACATGCTCTCCTTTTGTACTCAATCACACACGTTTTTTTTCACTCTTCTTTTTTTCTCTGACGCCCGACAGCTGGCTGCTCTTTCCTTCTTTTCCTGTGTCGTTGTGTGTGTGTGTGTGTGTGTGTGTGTGTGTGCTCCTCCCCCATCGCCTGAACACACACTGTTTTTCATTGTTAGCGATGACAGCAATGATAACAATGCAGCAAACCACAACTCACAACCCCAAAAGAGAGTCGGAACGAGAGACGCTTTCTTTCAGGCCGGCATGTTTCTTTGTTGTTTTTTTTTCTGGATAAAAACAATTAAATTAAAGGCGGAAAATCTTCTCCTATAGCCTCTGTTTCTGCTTCTCTTGACTCACTGCTTGGTGTTCTGACAATTTCATTTCCCTTTGTGACGCTTTAAGTTCCTCATACGCAACACCTCACCTTGTGTGGCAGCAGAGGAAGACGTTTGCAGTTCACTAGGAAATGTGCGCGCACACACACACACACACACACACACACACACACACACACACACACACACACACACACACACACACACACAAGTATATCACTTCTGCTGCCCCTGGTTTTCTGCTCTGAGTGTTAACCTGGTTGCTGTGGGTGCAGGGTAACAGGCTCCTCACAGTGACCTGTAACAAGCCAGCCGAAACGTTTCTGTGTGGTGACTTACAAGCTGGCTGTCGGTTAAACTCAACACTAACATTTTACACTTTCATCAGAAAAAAAACAAACAAAAAAAAATCATACTATGTCCTCATCTGATTTTTGGTACAAAGATTTAGTTTCTGAAGCTTAAATGACAGAGCAAGAAGGGACAAGCTTTCTTGAAAATAATCACAAAATGAATCCAAACACCAAATTTTAAGGATTTTTAAAAAGATAATATGTGTATTGAAGGGAAGACCAACTGAAGGGCTTTTTACAAATCACACCAGAGGGGTCCAAAGTGTGGCTCAGGGTCTACCTGTGGTTCTTTGATTGATTTTTGTGGCCTTCAACTGCAGTTCAAGACTGACACAAATTTACAGCACAGGGGCAAATGAACAAATTATTACTCACTTTCAGTATAGTAAAAATTACTATAATTAGTATTTATATATATTTATATATATGATTTTTTTTATTATTTGCTTTTGACACAACAATTTTGGCACACGTCAAAAAGTTTGGACACCCCTGGATTAAACCTTTTTTGTCGTAAAAAAAATTCCACACCAAACTTGCACATATTTACCTTAGCAGCTAACAATTTGCATGCATTTCAAATTGATAGATTTGATCAAAATCTATCAATTTTGACACTGATCAAGTGTTTTTAATTATGTGTCAAACTACATAAAAAGCCACGAAGCAAATGAATTTAATTCTACGGAAGTTCTGCCAGAGCTTGGAAATAGATTCAGGAGCAGTAGCTCGTTTCAATGATAACATTTCTTATTAAAATGAGATTCTAAAGCTCCAAAAATGAAAGGTTGTTGTTGCAAGAAGATTAATTTTCTATCTCATTAAGCAAGAAATCTAGTCTTTAAAGTGAGAAGTTTTCTTGTTCCAACAAGAAAGTTTATTGCTGAAACGAGATATTTTCTTTTCATATTGAGTTATTCTTGACTCGTTATAAATAAGAAACTTCTCGTTTCAATGAGTTTTGAATCACGTTTGAACAAAATACTGTTATTACAACGGGAAAACCTTGTAATATCAAGATGCAAAAGCTTGTTAAAACAAGAAACTTTCTCGTTACAACAAATTTTTAAAATATTGTTAAAACAAGAACGTTTTCTCATTTAAACAAGAAAATACTTCTAAATTAATTCCCAGTTTTTGGAAGTGAAGCGCTTGCTTATAATTTAAATGACCAATTCAAATGTTTAAATTGCACCTTGTCGCCAATGTTGGCAATAAATTCAAGCTAACTGATATGATTACTCAATTAAGAAGTTACTTTCACAACAATAATATCAAGTCAGTTCATAACCTGCATGATATCAGCAGGTATGAAATACATGTACATCTACAATCGATCTGTGTAATAATGGTCCATCAAAACAACCGATGAAGTGTAGAATGATCAACGATAGCCTTTATGGATTCAGTGGAACTAATTTAAATTATTTCCTAATTTTACAGTTTGCTGTTATTTTCTGCCCTGAAATCTCACCTAATTTCTACCCCTAACAACCACACTTGTGTAGTATTAAAGGGGCAGAATTATGTATTTTCCAGGCACATAATGCCATTTTATAACACAATCAAGTTGCCTTCTGTTGTTATAAAAAAACAAACTACATACATACCAAATATGACATAAGAGAACTATGACTTTGTGATTTCACAACTTGAACTTGGCCCTCTGTCTCTTTTAAAAACTCCTGGTCATTCTGAAACTCCACGTCCAGGAAATCATCACAACATCACTACTCCATTAAAAAGCTTTTTACGGCAATGTGAGTTACATTATTACCACAATCATAAATGCGTTTTATTGCAATTTCATATGAAAGCAACTGTAAATCATCAACATCATCATCCCAGAATCCTTAACTGGACCAGTTTCAATCTGTTCAAAAGGTGACCACAAGAGGCAGAGTCATTTCTGCTGTCTGCTGTTATTTTTAGCCCCCCCTCTACTCACCCCCCTGTGGCGTTACTTCATGACTCTGCTGTTTCACCAGACTGGACTCGGCTCCACCCTTCACCTTATCAACCTGCTGCAGGTTGCTCACATCAGCTGTCTTCAGTGCGATACCCTCACATCGTCACAGAAAACTCCAAAAAATTAAACTCAGATAGATCCCCCCACACCCACACACATACACATTCCCACCTGCATCTACATAGGGTTTATCACAGACCAGCTGCCCAGTGGTTACATCATGGTCAGAGGAAAGGAGACCCTTAAGTCAAGCGTCATTTGAGTAGCGGTCACATGTCCTGAAACATTTCTGTTTGAGTCTCACTGACATGGTTGGTGGGAGGATTCTGAGCAGTCAGTATCTTATCAACAGACAGAATAAAAACATATAAGTTAGATTGATATTCATGTGGAAAACCTAATCTACTCACAGCAAAGAGGCTTTCCAACAACATTAACTCAAACCTTTCCAAACTGTTTGATCAAATGTTGTAAACATCCATTTTATAACTCATCATATCTGAATGTCTTCTAATCCATACAGTCATCCCCCGCCCCCAGAAATGGACTGCTGCATCCAGGGTGCTCAAAGGAGCGTCATCACAGACCCTTCCCCACCAGCAGGTATGAGACTTTATAACTGCTTAATTTCAAATAACATTCCTGCACATTTGGAGTGCAATAGTTGTCATCTAATATATTCTAAATGTTGTTAACTTGTATTTTTCATTCTAACGTTGTACACTGCAAAACACATTTGTGAAATCATTTTTAGTATAGTTTCTGGTGCAAATATCTTAGCACAATTAAAATAAGACAAATCTAACTTGCAAGTAACGAGATATAGGAGCTTTTTTAAGTCAATAATTTCTTAATATTGATTAAAAAAAAATTCTAGCATTTACCGGCCCTATCTAGCGACCTCTATGAAAATGTTCAGAGAACGCCACCAACTCACTTGCACACTTTTTTTTTGACATTGTATACTAGTCGTCTTATTATTTTTACAGTATTATTTTTCTTATGTTGTAAATTTGCCCTTAGTATACAGTCTGTTCTTACTTTTCTGATTTTAAATTTCTTTCCTTCACCTGAATATGCTTCTATTTACCTTTAACACACTGCTGGTGCATCTGAACTTCCCCACAGTTGGACAATAAAGTATGTTTCTGTTCTATTCTCATTTAAAGCCAGGTGGTTTAAAACATCCTGTGGCAAATCACCCACAATTCACAGTTCCTTTTTCCTTCTCCCCACCACATCCACAGGGTAAAATTATGTATTAATGCTGGTAATGATATTTTATAGCACAATCAAGCCTAAAAAGGCTGTATATATCCAATATGACTTAAAAGAAATTTTACTTTGTAATTTAACACCTTGAAAATGGGGCTTTGGCTTATTACAAGCTCTTGCTCTTTCTGAAACTCTGCCTACAGGAAGTCGCCCCTTTACTTGCCCTTTAACAACATTTTTTACAAGCATTGTACTGAGAAGTAGCTCACACAATGAGCTCAGCAGACATGCAGTTCCCCCAGGTGTTTGCTAATTGCCCCTGGCTAGTCTGAAGGAGCTGAGAGTGGGAGGGCTACTCTGTGAGATGGAAACTCAGAAGTTTGGAAACTGCTGCTCTGAGGAGCAACAACCTAGGTCCCACCAGGCTTTTTTTTTTTGCTCAGCTACCATTGGAGATTAATGGATTTCTCAAACATGATTCAGAGAATCAAGGCAACACTGCTGGTATGTTTTTGATGAAGGAATAACATTATGAGATAATGTACAGTTCAAAATGGTTGATGTTATGCTGCCTCTTTAAATAAAAACAAAGACATTTTCTAGGAACTTTGTGTGAGCTGGTTGGTGGACAATTGGTTGAGTGTTTCTGAGGATTACTAAAAAGTCACAATAACCGTGCATTACAACCATATTATGTAGGACACCATCTCTACACACATGAAGTTCAAACCTCAAGGCAGATTAGAAAAACGTTACCTCTCTTTCAGCTGAAGGAGAAATCTCTGAGGAATGTCTCTGACACCTTGTTAAGTGTACGCCTTGAAGAATGAAAGCTGTTCAGAACATAACACAGGGTCCAACCACGTCATTGATGATGTAATGATGAAATTAAGTCAGTTTGTAACCTGTTTGAATCCAGACAGGTCGTCAGTGCAGCAGGACAGAAAGATGCTGCATCTCTCTTTGTGTCCTGACGGTTTCTCTTCCAATCTGTTTATCGGCCGCATCTCTGCTAATGTAAACCGCCCGTCTGTTTTAAACAAAGCCCATAAAAACATACTTCCACCACCACAGAAACAGAAAGATGGGACTGCTGAGCAATCTGGTGGTGAGGAAATGCACTCCAGATGTGAACAAACTGTCCCTCTTGCTAATTGCTATTGTGCTCTAGATGATTATGTTGTGTTTGACAATCAGTGATGTTTGATGTAGCTGAACCTGACGTAGAGATGAACTGACATGGCAGAGTCTCTCCACGCCTGATGCTTCGTTTAGTTTCATTTTGTCTCCTCATCAGAGCTTCCTGTTTGTCACGGTGGCTCCAATCAGGCCATGATGAGGCGTACAGGAGATGAAATATGCAGAAACATGGCTGCCGCTCCTGCGTTTGGAATGTTTGTGCATCTGAAAACTTTTCCGGGAAGGTTTGGGGACACGAAAGAGACGGAGAAAGGGAGTGGGGATGTGGCATTGGGCTATGTAGTTAAGAATCACTCAGACCACTGAGCTGCGACTGGAACATCAACCAGCCGCGCCGCCATCCACATAAACAACAGGCTCATGAAAGAGGTCTCTCCGTCTCAGTGCTGGGAAATGGTTTCACGTCATCCATCTTTAAGCCATCAGTTCCTCTCTTCTCCGTTTATGTTCACCTTCCATTGAGGGCTGTGGCATCGCTGGAGCTGCAAGGAGAGCAAGACTAAAGATGGCTAGAGAGACTAGGGAGACGACTGGAGGAAAAAAAACATCAGTGGAACACACAACCCAACTTCTCTCTCACACTTCCTTCTCTCCTTTCTTTCTTATTTGGCATTTCTTCTCACCTTCCTTCCTTTGTAGAATCACCTTCGGATTCAGTTTCAGCGTTCATAGCGCCCTCTTCAGGTGAGCCCCCAGAGTTTGCTGCCAGATGATGTAGTTCTGGACTCTGGTGTGGCCATCATTATGTTTCCACCACTCTGTTCATTCAGAGTGTTTGACGACAACCAGTTAGGTGACGTCTGAACCCAGGGTAACTACAGTCAGCACAGTCAGGCACAGACAGACACTAGGTGGTGCTAGAGCGTCTTCCCCCTTTTCCTCCAGACAAAAATGTGCCCTTCTGAAATTGTAATTATTATTATTATTATTATTATTATTATTATTATTATTATTATTATTATTATTATTATTATAATATCTAACAGACTTGGGGACCTGTCCCCCAAAATGTAGGAAAACACGAGAGATGCTCTCTGACATCAATCCAGTCAGATGTATTCATGAAAAATGCCAAATTAGGATTCATTACAACAGTCGAAGAAAAGACTTTAAAAAATCAATTAGTTGTAACTTTTTTTTTCAAACTGATCATTATTCTCATATAGGACCAGTCAGGATTTACAGCTAGTGTTCCAAATTTCTGCACTGAAAACAACACAGACCTTCTGTTTAAAGCACTTGTATTTAACCCTGTTAGCTAATTGAGATAGAAATAACACAACTGAAATAATAATAATAATAATAATAATAATAATAAAAATAATAATAATAATAATAATAATAATAATCAGTTTGAGAGTTTCTTTCGAGACAAAAATGGAACCTCGGTTTTGAGTGTGTCAAATTGCTTTAAGTTGTTCAGGTTATAATAATAAAGGTTTATTTTTTAAAAAGACGTAAAACATCAAAATCCTTCTGTCTGTTTTCTAGTGCGTCTCTCAACTTTTTCTTTTTTAAATTAAATAATTCTGTCTAGACTAGACGAGAACTATTAGTGTGATGTAGAAAATGTATCTTCATTTGGCTGAACATAAAAAAACCCAGAATATGTTCAGGATACATGAAGACATATTAATCAGATAATAACTTATTAGGAGGACTGATCAAATTGAACAAGAACTAACTTCATTTATTAATATCTAAATAATTGAGCAGGCCTCAAGTTAGATGTCTTCAAATGTTTGATGCCATCTTATTGTCAATAGATTGTTTATCTTGAGGATAATTTATCTTTAAAATACTATTGAACAAAGGTTTATTCACACTAAACCAAGATCTAAATTTGAACTGTTTTCTTCTTCATTTGTTTATGTGATTATCTTATGTGATTATATGAAATAGACGAAAGGTGAGAAAATCAACTTCAAGCATTTTATCACATTTTATACTTTATGAGTGGTTGTTCATTTTCCTATTTTCTTTTGTCCAAATAACTGAAAGAAAATAAATTAGGGGTCAAGTTAATTTATTTTCAAGTTTTAAATCTATTGCAATCAAGGAGATATTTCTATCTTCCTTTGCTTTCTTTTTTGTTTCTTTCTCTCATACTTTCTTTATTTCTTTTCTATAGAGCAGATTTTTAATGCAGTTTTCTAAAGACAAACAAATATGCTGAAATATGTACGAATCCTGAAATTAAAATAAAATACAATTCAACAAATCTAGAACATCTCTGTCTTATTTGTATGTATTTTTCATCATTTTAATGACATATTTTTTTCCGGAGGAAAACATCTTAAAACCAAACTTTTCCCACTTACTTTTAACTATTAGTTATCATCTTTTGGCCTGGCCGTGAAACAAAAACGTTACCTGACACGTGACCATTTAAAAGTCAAAACAAATTGCGGGTTTTCTGTATGCCGATGTCCACAAATAAGAGCCGCTTCAGGTGGCTCCACAACAGAAGATTGACGAAAAAACATTCTAAAAAAGTTTAATGTTTTCCCTCCATTTTCCCTCGGGTTGGAGTTATAAACAAAAGGTAGAACCTGGGTTCTGTCTATGTTCTCCCAGGTAACCCGCTGGTCTCTACACGGAACCACAGCCAAACGACCCCGCTCTGCTGCGTTCGTGTGCGGTCGGAAATATGCATTCTAAGCTTGAGCGACTTTCGAGAAACGTGTGTGATGCAAATCTACGACTGACTGTTTGCGTCATTTGTAGGCGTTTTATATTTCAAGGTGAACCACCTGAGAAATTAAATATTTAAAGTGAAGTTTATTTAAGGACAAAAGCAACATAAAATCATGAATCCATGAAGATTCAAACCATTTTTACTCAAGAATGCAAATAAATTAAAACCTGAGATAAAGAAAAGAAAATCTAAACAATACATTTATTTACAACGTTGATATACAATGATAAAAATAAAATAACTCGGGATTTAAAAAAAATGATTATTTTTAAATTTGAGCAGAACCTGAATGCAGCCTGACTGAAGCTTCCCGCTGTTCCCACCTCCCTGTTCCGTCTCCGCATAAACATATTCGCCCTGCGGGCTGGGGGCGCAGGGGGGCATGGGGGTGCATGGCTGGGGGGAGGTGTGGGGGTCGCTGTCGGTGAGGAAACGAGCTGATGTGCCCTGGAAGTAATCCTTTCACCCCTCTCCCCCCCCTCAACCTCCCTCCGCTGCCCACCAACCCCCCAAACCCGAAAATCATATAGCCCATATATGAGGCGGGAGAGACCACCTCTGCTGGAACACAGGGGACGGAAACGCCATGTTGTTTTTAGTTAATAATAATAATAATAATAATAATAATAATAATAATAATAATAATAATAATAATAATAATAATAATAATAATAATA
>CAEGAF010195016.1:0-34873 GCA_903067075.1 Micropoecilia bifurca
CAGCTGGATATAGGCACCAGCAACTCCCGACCCCACTAAGGGACAAGGGTGCAAGAAAATGGATGGATGGATGGATAAAAAATATTTTTCTGCAAATACATTTACTGTGGTTGAATTCAGTTGAACAGCACTATACCTAAATTGGTGAAAAAGTAAGTAACAGCATACCCTGTGATGCATGATGTTCACTTCAGTCAGCAGATTATTAATTGCAGTTTCTTAAAAAACAATAACAAAAAAAAACAGTCCTTAAATATTTTAACAAATGTATAATTTCTTAGCTGCAAGTTAATGACTTCAGTAGTTATTTTTTTTTACCTGTAAAGTTGTAATGCTGTGGAAATATGTGCAAGGTATTCCTCATCAACAATATGACAACACTATACTTCAAAAGGATGACAAAAACATGGACATTTTAAAATATCTGAACAAGACATGACGATTTAAATGTGAAAACTGCTCAAAATAGTTGTGTTAAAAAACAAAGGCACAAAATCTGTCCTGCTAAACTCTTCCCCCAAAAGAGTCAAGATTTACAGACAGTTTGCACAGTTTTAAAGCCTCTCACATCATTATTTGCAGAATGGAGTGGCTTCTTTTAAAAAATGTGAATTTTCATGATTTAGAGGACTTGTTCTGGTTGTCTTATAGCTGTTCACATGTGCAGGTATACCTTCCCACACACACACACACACACACACACACACACACACACACACACACACACACACACACACACACACACACACACACTTAAAAGGGTTAGTTCAGTGGCAAAGGCACATCCCTTATTTGAAGACCAATGGAAGCATGGTAAAAATACAAGTTGATCTTATTTCTATAATTTATCATTTAGATAAATATCAAAGAGTGAGAAAAAGTTGAGTGTGCAGGGTTGCAAACAGGAATGCATTTAGTATGAACTGCTGCAAGATTAGAATCAAAACGTTTTCTGCATGCATTGGTTTTCAATGTGATGCGGATTAAAATGTGCTCAACAAAAAGGTCCCCGGGTATTGTCACCTAGCAGAGCTAAATATGCTGCTTTCTGTACAATCTAACTTGTACAAGCTTTCCACATGTGTCCCTGGCAAAAAACCTTTCTCTAGTTATGATTTAACTTAAAAAAAGTAACAATATGATGGGGAATAATGTTCGCTCTGCTCTCTAATTCTGCACAGATACCAGGATGACACAAAGTAATTTGATGCCAAAGATAGTCAGAGAGGTTAAAGAACCAACGAGCCCTGTCAGAGTAGATATTGAGCTCAAATTAGTTGATGCCAAGCTGGAAACGGGTCGTATGTTCTGTGTTGACCCCGCTGAACTATTGCTCTCCATTTTTTACCCTCTGTGCTGCTTTGCTTAATGGCAACCAAACAAGTCAGAGATTAAATAAACAAAAGCTTTGACAACCATCCCCAAAGGACAAATTCTGAACTGTTATTAGAAAAAAATGTACTTTGCTTTCAGGCTCTGATAAACTAATTAAAACGGTGTTTCTTCTTTTACCTGGGGGCTACTGAGGAAGCTCAGACGGAAGAAAAGGCAGCTATAAGACAAACAGATCAAGAGGAGATTAAAATCCACTTCACTCCTCGCTTTGTGAGCGCTCCTCGGGGTCTGGCTGTTTGGCCCAGGAATGGCACCAAGGCGAGGGATGTCAGAGACAAATGACGGAGGGATGAAAGCACAGACAGGGCCTCTGGGAGGACGCGGTGATGGAAGAGATTCACCATCCAGAAAATTAATTATTGAAACCATCAGCAAATCATATTATTGTGGTTGTAACTGAGGAATGGGGGAGATAAACAGGCTGTTCCATTTTCAATGTCTGGGAAAGAAACCACGGTGGCTTAGGGCAGAAAAAATATCTGGAGGGAGACACTATTGACTCTCGGTTATAAGAGGAATATTCATCACTGCCACACAACCAATATGCACACACAGCGGCACATCTACGTTTTATTGTGCGAATTCCTGAAAGAGGAGCCTTTGTGGATCTCCTGCTTGCAGCGGACCAATTTTAATAGGACACCATGTCAGCAAATAATCAAGTGGTCTTTGAAGACGGCTTCAAAGCAAAAGAGCAAAGATGCATGTAAGGACAACACGCCTGGCAGAGGACACTCGTTTTAGGTGCAGGTTGGTAATTGTCACGGTTTTAACAAAGGTACCTCGTGTTGCCTGAAGTGGGTCGGCAATTTCTGTCATCACAGTGGAGTAGAGAGTAAGTACAAATAAAACAGGAAATGCATGAAATGGGGTTGGTTAGGTAGAAACATATACACACACAGATAACAGCAGGGTAAATGCAGACTGTAAGGTGGTCACAGTTTGTACGGGCATAAAGAAGAAAAGGGTTTAATTTTGAGTCACATAGCTGCCAGACAACCTGAACACTGAATAACATTATTTCTCCAGGAATGTGTTTCCCTTTCATTTGTCTCTGATAAGTTTAAGAGCTCAAAAAGAAATTTTGTTTGAGCAAAGGTACATTTTTAAGTCTGGTGAGGCCACGTTATCACCCTCAGGTCACAACTTAATGCAAAGAAACTTCTGGCAGCCACTTTTAATGCAGCAGGTAAGCAGTATGGACATACTGGGTCTAGAAGACATGACGGAAAACAGTGTTAAATTACATTTTTTTTTTAAAATAAATACGTCTTTGTCCAATATTGGGTTTGTCTAGCTTTGGCAGCAATAGCAGCTTCTCTACTTTGAGGTAGAGACATGCAAATATTCAACGTTGTTTCTTTGAACTGAAGCTGAGGCAGAAACTGTTGTGTTTGCTTTAAAGATGTTTAACCACACCTGAGATATTTATTTGCATAAAGATCTGTGTTGGGGATTGATCCCCAATCTGGGGATCATTTGGTTAACCTACATTGAGAAACTGCTTCTAGAGTAAAGCGCAACATGCGGTGCTATAAAAAGGAACAGACATGCTGAGAACATTTTTTGCGTTGCTGAAATCAGGTCTCAACCACCATCTGGTTGGAAATTCCAAAAAAATCCAATCCTTGCTCAACAGTGAACCGATCATCTCTAAGCACTACCTGGTGGCACTGAACTGAATTTGTCTTTGTTTCAAAATATCTGTAAAACAACGTCACCAACTGTTCTTTAACACACACACATGCACACACACGTGTTTAACATTTTCTGCTTCTAACAAAAATAATTATTGACTGCTCACATCGGGAAGCTTACAAAATACATTTGAAAGCTGTTCTTTTATCCTGTTATTATATAGTTATTGGTATGAATATTTCTCAACTTTCCCTGCTTTTTTAGAATCTTTTTTAATCAATTTTCTTTGCTGCCATTTGTCTTCTGATTAACTTTTAAACTGACCTTACATTAACATAGCTGAAATGTTGTTTGCATATATTAAAAGAAGAGGAATAACGGTGGTGTTATTTTTAGCAACATGCTAACAGCCAGAAGTAAAAGGGTAGCTGCTGTTCAGCAAGTGAAGGTTTTTCTTTTTAATTACCATGAAATATTTTCACCCTCTTCTCACACTCTCGTACATTGTCTGTCAAAATGCCCAAGGCCTTTTTCTAACCACACGTTGTCGCCTGGCAAACAGTTTGTGTCGGTTCAACCTTTAGTCAGTTTCCATGCAGGTTTACTGATCACAAACTCAACTAAATGCTTGAATCTTTAAAGCTCACAAATTTTGCCTTTTGCCTCAACCTCCAGTGTAAGAAGTAATTAAATGTTTTTACACTCTGTGGCCGTTATTAATTATGCACGTGTCCTTATGGATGTGTCAAACCCCACACCACATTTCTCTCTCATCTAAATGTACATTCATACAATTCTCATTTCATCTATACATGTTAAGGCAGTGTTATCCTGCAGGTTAAAAACTCAAAGAATGCATATTTCAGTTACAGCAGTGGTGTTTGCTAGAACACATTGGACATATGTAATTAATATTATCAGACAAAAAAACCCTAAATTGTCTGACAAGTTGATAGATGTGCTTCTCTTCTAACCCTGCAATTTTAATAAAACAAATCTTGAAAAACACAGAGCTGTGTAGTGTGGCAAATACGTCGTATCTGAAAAAACTTTATGCGCAACTAATTATTGTGCTGTTGTCCCATGTGTCTGTTGTTTTAAGTTGGTGAACACATCAATGCTGTGAAATAAAACATAATCATCCATACAATGATTATCCAATGGAATTGTCTCACCGTTAAATTTAGTGCATGGCTTTTTTTGGACAGGCAGTTTGTACGTTTTGTTTCTGTTGCTAGATAATTTCATAATAGTAATTTCCTAATTTATCATGCTTTGACCAATGTTTCATTATCTATCTCTGTTTACTGTTTAACAGCTGTTTAAATTGATATGTATAAAGCAGAAGATAGTCTGTCATGTAGGTCTCCTTAAAATAAAAGCTGAATAATGTACAAGCATTGTGTATGAGCAGGTATCAAAATCTGTTTTGAAGAAAGAAACGATGCTCATAGCAAAAACCCAACAGGATCATAGGGCGTATTTTAAAAAGCTATGCTTGAGACCACATCTGTGGAAGTGCCAATGTGCAGAAGTGAGGTTATTATCTGTGTCTTAGTGTGCTAGGATGAAATGATTCTCCTCCTCTTTAATAAAGTTTAATTAGCCTATTAGTATTCCATCAAGCAACCAACTGGGAGACAATTTTGCATATTTGGAAGTACTCACAGAGGCTGACTTACTAAATAAATGGTAATAACTCTGAACCCACTCTCAGCAGTTGCTATTTAGAAGATATATTAAAACCATCCCTGGTAACAAAGTTTATCAGCTTTATATTAAATTCCCAATTTAAAGAGAGTAAAGAGCAGGCGACATGGGTATACCATCCTACATCAGGTTGCCACACATAGAACACCAGCCATTTTTACTATTGTAAATTGTAATGTAAAATATGTTAAGTGCCTTTCTTTATGTAAATAAAGACAAATGCATGAGGAAAAACACTTTGTACTGTAAAATTTTGACAGATCTATCAGATTACTCCTTGATGAGTAACTTTCTTATTAACTAAATAGCTTCAATTAATCACAATTATTCATGTGTTTTATGTATTTAGGTTCATATCAATCTCTTAACATTTATGTTATGAGACATGAGCATTTTAAAGTATATTCCACTTCAAAAGTTTAATAAACAAGTTGATCTCAAAATCAAAGTGTTTATTCCACAAACAAATAGTCCCCCTTTAACCCTTTTTAAAATTGTCCTAGATACACCCCTGCTAAACCGAAGCATTTGAAATAAACAATATCTTAATCACTGGTGCCTTTAAATATGTTAGATATGAGGCACTGAATTAAAACCCACTTAATGCTGGTGGACACATCCTGCGGACGTGGAAAAGATAACATTGTAAGGATGTCTATGGCTGTAAGGAGGCTGCTGTGTCTAATACACCATCAAAAAACTGGATGGACAGAGGGGAATCATCATCTTAGAGGAGATGATATGGTTGGAAAAAAATATTGAATCAACAGCAGAACTCCTGACTAGGTTCAGTCATGAAAGTAAGATACACACAATACACACAATGAGAAGAGAGGTCAAAGGATTGCATCAAACAATTGTATAACCTTTACGAAAACCACTTATGAGTGACTATAGAGAGTAAAAACTGCTTCAATTTGCAGAGGAGCATAATAATTGGACTTTGGACCAAAAGAAGCTGCTGATGAATCCAAAGTGAAGGGCAGGTGACAGAACCATCATGTATGTTATCTACTTTATAAGTCTTCAAGGACATGTTGTAATCTGAGATCAAAGTAGTGGGTTCTGGCTTGGGTTTTGTAACATTTTTTTTCTTTTTTTCCCAGAGAGTTGTAGACTCTGGAGGTCACTGAACAGAACAGCTCATTTCCTTTTGGCTTCTTCTCAGTATAGGAAACAATCAGCGGACTTGATCACAGGACCTCGGGAACCTCCTAGGAACAATTGGGTGCAGAAGCCACTATGGTGTTTGTCTTTGACACAAAGTCAAAGAAATAATCTTAAATTGCACTCCAAAATAAACTGGAAGCAAAACTTGGCATTTTTCACAGAAGTCAGGCAGCAGACTTTTGAATAACTTACAATTGCTGGAGTGAGATTTTACTATTTTGTAAAGTGTGTTGCAACAATTCACTAGTGATGGAACAAAAACATGAATAATTATTTCCAGTTCAATATGTATGACAATGAACCTTAGCTTGGCAATATTACTGATATGATGAACCAGAGACATGACGTATATCTAAAGATAAACCAGAATCAACTTCTTTGCCAAAGTTGCTAACAGGATTCATCAGGTTTAAATTGCGCAAGATTGGTTAAAAGATCATCAGACATCCATCATGGATTGACCAAAGTCTAGACCTAAATCCCACTGAGAATCTTTTGAGTGTTCTGAAAGATAATTGGCCCAGAGATTTCCAACTGCAATATTCTATCTTAGCAAAAAATGAATGCAACTTTGGAAAAACAAACGTGACATTGCAGGAGCCTGTAGAAACAATATCACTTCAAATATGTAGCGTAATCAACATTGGAGGTGGCCCAGTGTAATATTAATGTTTAGCTTATTTTGGACAGAGCATTTTGACATTAAAAAATACAATGACAAATTGCATTGCACTGATGTTAAGTTCACTTATACAAGTATTATGTATTTTATATGCAAGCTTTGGACATGAAAAAAGGTAAGAATGCCCCCAGAAGTTTAGAGGGATGTGAAACAAACTCACCGTTCTGTCCAGTCTTCTTGGCAGAGTGGGCTTGAATTTCTTCTTCTCTGATTCTGCCAGGTTCAGCCACTCGCTCTTTATAAAACAGTAAATACAAGCAATTAGTTAAGGTTGTCCAGGCGTATCTCAATGCAATGTTGCAAACAGTGTCTAAAATAGAAATGAAAACTAAAACCCCTGAGATGTTTGCATCAGATCCAAGAACTAAAACAAATATTTGGTGTAATCTCTCTTTAAAGTATAATACCCCTCTTTTGTCCTAGTATGTCTCTCATAAGCCAACAGTTGTTGGATTCAACACTTTTCACTGAAACCTTTTAACGTATAAAAACATAAACCACTAGTTAAAACTTAAGTGTAACTTTTATTAGCTAAAGAGTTGCATGCTGTGAACAAAGCACCCTAAAAGAGGCAGAGCTGATGACAGTGATCTCGATAATGACCCACTTTCTCAGATTTTCCAACAGGTTGCATCAGTGACAGTAATATTACTGAGAAGATAGGTGTCAGGCTAAGTGGCTCAGAATATAACAATGGCTTAAACAATGGTGAAATGAGCCGTTCCATTTGTAGACTGTGCATTGCTGTGCCTGTTAATAGCTGAATAAATTGTTTGAAAAGAGTTATCCCACAGACATAGCAATTCATATAAAATTTAGAATTTCAAGACCCAAAAATGATTAATTCCCTGAACTCATCCATCTACTAGTATTTATTAGCAACAATAGGACTGACTGAATACAAGGAGCAGAAAAAAATGTGTGTGAAGCAAAAAGTTGATCCAACTTTTGCCAATATGTCCTCCTTTCATTATCATACACTCTTTTTTTCTCTTCCTCTCACCAGGCAGAACTCTTTTCTCCTCATTACTGGATGACTCTCTTATCTGTGAGTTACCCTCTCTAGAGACAATCTCTCTCAAGTGCTCTCTGTGGGCCTTGTGTCTATATATCTTTATATCTCCCTCTCTCTGCCTTCTTCCCCTGGGACACTCCTCTGATGCCACTGTCGCATTTAGCCCACGGGTTCTTGCTAGGATCGCAAAACAACCAACGTGCCCTCTCCTACCTGCAAAGTTTATTTATCTTATTATGACACGATCATCGGAGATGACACTGACTATGGAGAAGAAGAGAAGATTCAACACATATAGTTCCTTCATTTTGGAAATCTGTTGTTGTGTGTAAATCCCACAGAAAACAGCTTGTTCAGCACTGTTCACACACTGCAGTTTATTGATTTGACAGTTTATTCTGCCGTGCGCTTGCTTCGGACCCATCTTTGTAAATTGAAAGTGCAGGACACTAACAATTCACTGTGGTCACCAGGGTCCTGGCAGCCAACAGTTACCCTTTCCTGACACTTCGCTTAGCTGATATTCTTCATTGAAGCATTCTCTTATTTCCCCATCACTGCTGCATGGATATTTAATGTCTTTCTTGATAGTTTTTATCAGTTTATTAAATAAACTAAATCTTTGATGGTGCAGCATTTTTTCTTTCCTCTCCAGGTATAATTTACAGCCTGTTCTGCAAGGGTGTGCATGCTTGAGTGGTTAATTTACTTTTGAATGTCGGATATCACTGAAGCAAGCGCGCGTAGGTTTCAGAAGATAATCCTGTTTATGTGCTCAGACTCAACACTGTAAGTACTCACCCCTCTGAAAAAGCAAGATAAGGCTGAGCTAAGGGTCACAGATATCGAGTCACTCTTTATGATGCGGCCAACGAGCCATTAAAATTAAAGCAGCAAACAATGTTTTAAAGAACGCCTGGAGAGAGATAGAGAGTTGTGTACCCTCACCACATTACTCCGAAATGAGATATTTATTTGCACACTATTTCAAGCAGACCTGAGGTGCTCGACGCTTGTTTTGGAGTCCTCTCTGTTTCTTTTCTTATCTTGCTAATTCTCCCAGCTTCTAAAGGGGGAGATCAAACATAGTTTTATGGGGTCGTATTAAGGAGGCAGTGATGAAGTCGGGGGAGATTAAAGATGGACCGATGAGAAATGTGAGCAGAAAGAAGGCATATCTACTGAGAGAGGAGGGCTTAGTGAGCTGGAGAAAGAGCTGACGACATACATAGAGCGACGACAAACGCTCTGCTGGGAAAACACAATGTCGAGTCTAATCAGGCTGATTGGCAATTTGGAAGCCACAGATTTTCAAGGCTTTGTTTGCTGCTGGTATGGCCAAACAAGAGCGAGTTGCAACCAAGTTTGATTTCCGCTGCCAAAATGGTTCCCATACCAACCACTTATTCATTGTGTAACCTGTTAAGACAAACGCTGGGGCAAAACAGGGGTCAACATAACTTTTCAGTTCTTGTTTATTCCCCGTCTCCATCTGGTATTGCGCCCATCTGTGTTGCGCCCTTTGCCCGTTTCTTGATGCCAGTTAGACTCTCCTGTGTCCTCTGGACTGGCTGTGATAATGTGGTCCTTGTAATCCCCACTTTGACTTTCCTCTCTCAATAATGCATTGAAATCACAAGCTCACAATTCTGCAGGGCCTGGCCATTTACAAGAAGCCAGACCCAAATAGCTTGAATGCAGTTTTAGTCATTGGTCTTCGCTGATGGCATAGCTTTTATCTGCTTCCCCCTCTCCGCCTTGCTTGCCCAAAAGCCCTGTTCAGCGCAACTCTCAAAGCATCACTGACCGGAGAGAGCAGAACTAAACTATAAGTACTGAATAAAAAGTTTGACTTTGGAAGAAGGCTAAGCTGACCTGCAGGACATAAGGGATTTTAGTTTTAACTTGATGGATGTTGAAATGTAAATAACAGAAGCCACAGAGAAGAGGAATACATCTAAAGTACCCAATGTCAAATCCTGGCAATACTGAAAAATGTTGGACCATTACAGACATTTATGTAAGTCTTTTTCACTTCCTCATGTAAGCCTCTCATGGGGGATGCTTATAAAAAACATGCATGCAATCAAGCCTGAGATTAATTTTACATGCAAAATATTAGCTTCACTGCTTAAAGCTTTACATCTTAATGAATCAAACTATTTGAGGGAAGGTATTCACGGATGAACTTTGAGTTATAATACCTATTCATTATTCGAGGGGGAAAAAAATAACTGGAGGAAAGGAACTCAACTTTTCAACAATTTTTGTTCAGAAACTATTCTGTTACATGTATTATTGTTTGTGTCATTTTACTCAAGAAATTGTGATCTGTACATCAACAATCAGCTAGTAAAACTACCCTGGGATCAATTGGAAGTCTGTCGTGTGAAGTCCAGACAGACTTCATACGAAGTGCTGAAATCGATTCTGACTGATGTAGACATGTGACAAAAATTGCGCCATTTTGTTTGCCCAGATCGAACTATTTCAAGTGCTGTTTGATTGGTCATCATTTTATTGCTGGGCTTTTTTGTGGAAATGCACCCAGACGGCCATGTTGATATGTCTCTTCAACTATTCAGCTTCCACTTTCAGGCTTTTGCATCGGCAGGAGATATGGATACTTTGGAGGAGCATTTATCTGAAGCAATGAGGAATTATGGACGTACCATTCTTCTCTGAATAACTCAAATAAAAATAAGACTGGTGAATGGTTATCTCCTGGACAGAAATTGTAATATTGGCGTTTACGGAGGAGGCAGTCTGCAGATCTCTGTGAAAGCAAAAAGAGGATGAAGGGAGGGTAGTGCGTTATGCATACTGAAGCGGGACGGTGTCACCCAGGTAGTCTGCACCATTGTATGAAAGGTGTTTGCAAATATGAACCGTCCACAATAATGATCATGTGCATTGACTGTTCGGCTTTGGCTAAATTATGTTGAGGCCTTTAAAATGCTGGATGAGAAAAATAGGCTACAAAAATTACTGTCATTATTCTGTTTCCCCAATTTTCAAGTGTCTAATAATAGCACTTTGTCGCCATAACGGAGGGAACGACAAACTTTTACACAGTCATCTTCAGCTGACATGAACTCAAACTAGGGCCTGTACTTCCAGCTCAGTAACGCCCATCTCTCTGTGTCCTCCATTGTTTAAGCTTGTGAATATGTAATTTATTATTTTAAAAATTGATGGGTAAAAATAGATTGATTTTATGGTTATGAGCCAATATGAAATTAACTAAAGTATACCATACATCTATCTATAAATTATGCTAATCCTTCATGATAGTTGTCTTCTGATCGGGGCTCATTCTTTATTTCTTACTAAGTACTCAAGGCAATGGCTAATTTTCAATTGAAATTTTCTCCTTTTGGAGCTTTATGGCCATTTCTTTTTGTCAAATTGGTCTCAGTTTGTTCATATTTTTTTGGCCCTGTCTTATTCATTTTGAGTCACTTATAACAGGGCAGTGTTTCTTTCCTCATGTTCTTAGATTTCATACAGAAACGCTGGATTTTCTCCTATTCTGTTACATGATTCGTGACAGGCATCCTAAGAGACATCCGCTCTTTTATCCAGGTTAATTAAGAATGTATTATTGAGCAACTTATCTTTATGAGTTTGTCTCGCTGAGGGGAATATCATTGTCGCAAATGAGAATAAAACCTAGACGGTTGTGCGAGCAGAAAGCTTTTTGTAGAGAATTTGATAGCTAATAAGCCAACAAATGGAGCATAAATACCATTATTGGGTAAGCTTGGTACAAGAGTCATATTAGTATGTCTGTTCTGGATGCTGCTGCTGAAAAGAGTGGAGGTTTAAGAACTTTGTTTTCTTTGCAGTTTCTCAGAGACAATCTTCTCAAAGGAGCTTTGGCCAAATTTGACACCCGTTAATTATTTAATGTTTACTTTTTATGTTCAATCTACAGATTACTTTGCATTAAGCAATGCTTTACAGCATAACTCAAAATGAGGAAAATGAACACAAACACAGTTAGAACTAAAATAAGCCAATTCTTGCTTTGATACGTCAATAAATCTACCCATATATGCAAAAATGCAGAGTATGCATTTTTAGGCATGCAATTTATAAAGCCTGGTGTTATAACTTGACCTTGATAACTTTTTAACAATATTATTTCAAATTGACACTGGATAATCACTGGTTAAGATGGACATCGCAAATGCACTGTTATGTAAAAGGAGCAAACAATGCCTGCAAGGCTCAATTTCACAGATGGTTTCAGTCCTCTTAAGATTTTAATGAGCTGAGGTTGATGCATCAGAGGAGTAACTGACAAAATCACCAACATAATCATTGGCTGGATCCCAGATAACGGATGTTTCCTTTTACACTAGCAGAGGAAGTCAAGGTTTCATTTTATTTTTTCATTATATTAAGTTCATTTCAATTTTATTACAGCTTTACAAATAAACCTGTCACTCCAATAACTGTCTGAAAAAAAGTCTGAATAACTAATTTATCAGGGCAGGAATTGATTGTTAGATATCAGGAAGTTTGTGATGCCATCAAATCTGTTTATGCAACTAAGGAGAACAAATGAATTGCTTAGTGATTGATCCAGTGGACTGGAGTTTCATCATCAACTTTCCTGCAGTTGCTGATTAGTCTCCAAGGGCAACCATGGATTCATTAATCGAACTGAAATCAGCAGCTGCTGAGTAATGCCTACATCTGTGGGCTTGAATGGACTTCAAATCAAAATGTTATTGTCAGACTTATCGATACAGTTTCAACACACCAAATTATAAGAAATGTACAGAATAACATAGTACATTATATTGAAAAAACTTCCTTAAAATATAACAGTTGTGAAGCAAGAGTACCATCATTCCTGGAAGCTGAACTCTTGCTTTTTAATGTTTTTTCCTGACTAAAATAACCCAGCTTAAAATAAAAAAAAAAATGATGGCCAATTTTGATAACAGTATTCTGTCATTATCTGTATCACGAATCATTTTACATCCAAAATCCAGATGCATGTAGATTTTAAAGAGCTGGAGTGTGACGCCTACGGTACCACTTGACTAATAATGGAAACTACTGTAAAAGCATGTCAGGATACCAGAAAATTCTCCCATAGGGGGAACAGATTGTCTAACTGATGTCTAACTTTTTCAATGTCTAATTGTTTTGCCATCCATTACTCCCAGCTGTGCCGTTTGTGTGGGAAGCAGCAACTGCAGAGAGTCGTTTCAGTTCTGCAGCAGTCACGTCGTAGCAGTGCAGCACAAACAGCACAGCAAATGCAGGACTCATAAGATGATTTTTAGGCCTTATGTTATCATCTATATAATTGGCACAGAGTTATGCATGGACAGACTCATTAGATGGATGCACAGATGTCTCCGTCTCATCTCACTACATCCTGACAAATTGTCACAGTCGCTCATGTGCATGTGAAATATTGTATGCGTTGGGCTGCTTAGGGGCTGAGAAGTTGTCTGTTACAGAACTTTCAAAAATAATTTCAAACAATCTCTGGTAATCATTAGATTATTTAAAATGATAAATTAAACTATCTAAAAATAAATTTCTCAAAGTAAATTGTTACAGTCTCCCCCAACTGTGAAGACTAATGTTTATTGCTCATTGGGTTTTCGTTGAACAAAATTGTCTTGTGAACTGGCTGATATAATATGACTGAATTCTCTGAAATAATTATTAGGATCTCAGAGTGCTGCAGTATTTTTAAAAAAAATCTGCAGTAGGTTAAGAAGCAGGGCAGAAGGTAGAAGCACTAAAATGTATTACAAGTTTTTGCTGCTCAGTTGGACATGAGAAGAAAAAATGTTGCTTGAACAAATTTGAATATGGCATGATAAAAAGTAAATGTAGTCAGTACTTTGGGTTGTTAGTGGTTTGGCCTTATGCAGCTGAGAGACTGTTCTTTTGTTTTATTGGCACTAAAATAATATTTAAAATAGTTTATTTTATTTGAATGTGAAATTTTTTGAAAAATTTCAAACAGTAGTAAAAGCACATCTCGTAATTTAATGAAATTATTGTCAGCCTTGTGGATGGGTGCCATCTTTAGTCTTTCCCCATTTTTTGCACCCACTTTGTCGGAGCCGTTTTCTGCACATCATTTCATGCCAACCGCTAAACATCAGCTTGTACATTTTGTACCAGCTTTGACAACCAACAACTAAACAAAGTCATTTTCTACTTTCTACTTACAAATACTGTAGGAAGAAGTGCCTACATGCTTCCAATAAATAATGTTTACACACAAAAATCTTATTTCTAAAAATAATACAATTAATTAAATAAAAAAGGAGATTTGGGCTGATTATTTCCATAAGTAATATCCTTAACTAAAATTTGTCATGAGTAGAGTAAATGATGTGGAACTGTTTAAGTTGAAGCATCATTTGTTTATGACTATAACTTAGGAAGGTGATGCGACAAAATGGCGTGAAGATGTGAATGCGCCAAACCCTTTACAGAGACAGCAGTTCAATGTTACATACATTAATAAATCAATAAATAAAAACCAAAGAAAAAAAAATTATCCTAAGGAAAACGTAAGATAAATTAAAATAAAAATCTATAACAATGCCTATGCAATATTAATATATATATATATATATATATATATATATAACAGCTCATGACCTCATTAGTGTAACATATTCTGTATATAAAACTATAATACACAAAACTAGAGACACATCCAAATGGTTTTAAGTCATATGTTTCACACAAAGCAGTGAATATCACATTTGCTCTCGCTGATGGCAGGAAAACTTAACAATTTCCCAGTTTTTATTTTTATTTAAAAACATATTTAAGTTTTTCTGTTGGTATTTTATTCAAATGTATTTTTTTGTTAGATAAGAACTTGAGGGAATTTCTCCTTTTTGTTATCATTTGATACGTCTTATTTTTCACCTGCTCTCTTCATTATTAAATAAGCTTTATTCACATTTTCCTGCACATATTTACATCAGACCTCTCCTGCTGTGCTTTGCATTTTAGTTTAATTTTCTTTGCAGTATTATGATATTACCAAGGGGCCGCTAAACTTTAACCACAACACTTTGCACATGTGCATTTTTACTCTTGTGGCTACTGATCTGGGTTGAAGTTGTACATCTTCCAAGTTTAAAAACAGGACATTCTTTTGCCAGACTGATGCAGTACAATAATAGTGAATTTAGTGTCATACCTGTGCCAGATTTCTTTCTCTGTAGATAAAACCTAAATAAAACAGGCTATGTTTTGTCTTTGCCTTAATGAAAAGCAAAACACTGCTTCCACAGTCGCAAATATCTGAATAAGTGAATCTTTTAGCATCTAAATCTGACTTCATACCTCAATGACTTTGGCACAAAGGCTTTATTCTTTTTCCTCATGTGTGTTTAGACCCCAGTTAGGGGGGTGCGCGTTACCTTTTCCTTTCAGTCATCTCTAAGAGCAACACCGGATTTTGACGCACCGAAGCGAGGCTGTTCTCATTAGTCTCAGTATCCGCGAGGAGCTGGCCCAGATAAACCTGCTCAGCAAGTCTTTCCCTGAAGAGTTGCAGTTAGTGTGCTAGATATGCAAAAGCAAGCCAGCAAAGAACAGAACGAGCTCAGTGGTGGGAGGTTTTAAAGTCTGGAATGCTGTTCAGAGAGCTGCAGTTCAATTAAAGCCTCCACAAACCACCAAACTGCGAGTGTGAAGATGAGATTGAGCGTTAGGGTGTGAGGGAGTTGGTTTTTGTAATCACTGAGTTTAGTTGAGAGTTACTGTGGATTCCAAGAACAGCACACACTTGAGAGCTCGGTATTTATTCTATAGTCCAACACGATAAGCACAACACATACACAAAACCTTGTGCTTCCATCAACCAAGAATCGGCTAATCCTTAACCCTTATGTTTACAAATGGGGTCCAACCGACCCCACACCCGTAAAACTTGTATCATTTGCCTCATTCCTCGCATGCACAAGGGTTAATAGTCAACCAATATTTCTGATCTATATAAACTGTTAAAATTTGTTTACTCAAAGTCATCATGGGCGTATATGTCACTAATTCAGTGCTTTTAATTAATTATTTGTACTAGAATGATGGTAGGAGTTCACCCTGTTGCTGATTTGATCCCTGCTCCATCAGTCTGTCGCTGTGTCCTTGGGCAAGACACTTCACCCACTTAGCCTGCTGGTGGTGGTCAGAGCTTCGGTCAGACTGCCCCTGTGCAGCTGCAGCTACTATTCAGTAGCTTACCACCATCAGCATATGAATGTGTGAATAAATGAGTGAATGGCTATGTGTTCTTAGGCTTTAAAACCTTACTTGGTCTCCTCCATATATACATCTTGCCACTGAGGACAAATGGGTCAATATTTGTTCTGACTATAATATCCAGTTGATACTTGACTTGTTCATGTGGCCATCTGGAAATTTCAGTCAAGCCTAAAGATTAAATTTTTTTATTTTATTTTCTTTACTTTTTATCTTGTCCAATTTCATTGTGGACAAGAAGTTGTCCATCTCATTTTAAAATTGCGGAAAGTTAAAGCAAGCTTGAGCCTCAGTGGATCTAAAGGTGTTTCTTAATATAACAAATGTCCTTTCATCTCAGTGTGACATGTTAGTCTGGACCAGTCCAGACTGATCTTGAACCCAAAATGTTCTTACTGGGGGAAACAATGATAATGTAGTACCACTTTTTGATTTACTGTATTATTTTAAGTGTTTTAATTGTAATCACGGTCTGATTTATTTCTTGTTTTTATTTGTTACACACTTTTAGCAGGCAGAGTAAATTGGACATAAAGATTAACTTACCTTGGTCCAGAGACTTGGCCGGAGCCCAGCTTTTGAAGTAATCATCCTAAATGAAAACACAAGAAACTAGGCTATAAAAATATCTTCAAGAATAAAGAATGCTTCCCAATAGAAAACCCAATAGAAACAAGCATAAAACATAAGTGATTTAGTTGTTCTTTGAGAACAGAGATAACTTCAGTTTTATTTATATCATTATTGAATTAGTGCACATGCAAAGACGCCGAATCAAATCTACAAAGTGAAAAAGAATCAGTAACTAGCTTTTTTATTATTATTATTAAGTGCAAGTGAAAATTGATTTTAAGTGCCATATGTGATACTGTTTGAGGAATTAGTTTAAGTAGATAACCTGCTGGTGAAACAGGTGTACACTTTAACGTCTTGAAGTCCAAACAGATTACAAAGCTTTTTAAATAGCTTTGAAATGTTATTAAAAAGTATCCTTTTTTAAGTGTAATGTTTTTAGACTTGGCTTTAAAAACCTCTGTTTCCATGGTCTCCAGTGACCAAGGGTTAATAAGGTCAACCTTTCTGATGAAAAAGTTCACAAAGTGTTTTTTTAAGGACGGTGAGTGCACAGACACACTCCTAGACTTGAAGTGGTGTCTGAAGTTCAAGTATTTCCCAGAGCGAACCATATGTTTATCAGCGGGAAGTCAGCCAGTGTCAGTGACACGATGTGATGGAGGCAGAGGAGCCTGCTGGGTCTCAAAGTGGGATCTCTATCTCCTTCATTATTGAATAAGAGAGATGGCGGTGGAGGGTGAGTAGGGGGTTGGTGTGATGAGATGGATGACTGAATCCAAAAGCCCAAAGACTGAAATAAAAAAAAATCCTGATAAAAGCTGAAATAGAGCAAATGCTTACATTATAAATGACAACTCTAAACACTCAACAAAAGGTTTCAGACAGAAAATTTTTAATGCAATAAGCTCCATAGCTGGGTCTTAACCAACATTTCTAGCTGTAAAAGTATACAGAATAAGTCAAGATCCCTGTGAGAATATTTAGATGCTCCTATATGTAATTTCTTAATGGAAAATATTTTAAATGCAACCAACATTTAAAAAACTGCTTCTACATAATCATCAAAAAGAAAGAGCTCACCTAGGATATTATGGCTACACAGTCTGGGTCAGCTATGGCATGCACGCTAAGAGGATTAGCCAAATTTGCTAAACTCCTCAGCTAATTCCCGACAGACTAAACAGTTTGGCTGAACTTCAGTTGCACTTTACCACCTGCAGTGGGCTGTAAGTGAAGTAGCCTTGTGAACGTTTTCCAAGGTTTTGAACTTTGTCACCATCTTACAGTTTAAAAACAACTGTGTGTTTGTGGAACTTTATGCACAGTGTACTGAGCCCATCTGAGTGAATCTTTTTTGGTGCATTTAGATCTGGAAGTATTTATTGGATGCATTTCTACAGTTCACTTTGCATCTTATCCTATCAAAAGAAGATTCCAACACATGTCTGCTGTGTTTCCTACATGGTTTGTCAGCTACTATATTTTATAATTGACTTCTCAAGGTTATCTTTGAACAAAGGCTTTCTTTTTTAAATTCTTCCATAAAGGCCATATTTGTGGAGGGAACTACTAATAGTTTTTCTGTTTGCAGATTTTTCTGCATGAGCTGTGAAGCTTTGTGGCTCCTAAGTTACCATCAACCTTTTTGCTGCTTCTCTGATGAACAGTCTCCTGGTCCGGTTAACAGACATATCTTGATAGGTTAGCCGTTCTGACAAACCTTTTTCGTTCTGTGTTCTCTGCAAAATGTTCAACGATTTGCATAAAGTTTTACCCTTCCAAAAGCTTAAAACGGTGTCCTCAGGCTTCATTATGCTGTCTGTTCCCTGGTGTTCTCTACCAAACTTCTTGGGAAAGCACAAAACAGTCTTAAACACTCAGAATAACTTTGGAAATCAGTGAACTATCTAACTGGGTGAATTCTGCTGGTAATTCTGCTGGATTGGATTTCATTAGGGGGTCTGAATGCAAATGCATATCAAATTTTCAGATTTTTTTATTGTAAAAACAGAAAAGAAAACCTTTCTCTTTTTAAAATGTTTTGTAACTTTTTGCTCCTCATCACATTAAATCTCAAAACAAAATGTTGAGTTGAGAAACTGCCTGCTAATACTTTAAACTGTAGAAAGAATTGAATCTATAAAACCAGTGAAGCAAGAGTTTAATATGGTTAGCAGTGCCAATCTACTTCATATCAGGCATTAAATTTGATATATTTTTATCAGTAACTTTTCTCCAGCTCTTTGACTTTAGGCAATTGTCAGACAAACCCTGAAATGTCTGAAATTACTAAGTAAAACAAAAACAACATTAAATTAAACAAAAACAATACTCACCTCTGCTTCCTTTAAATAATTGAAGGCAGAGAAGAACAGAAGGAGAAGAGAAAAGAAAGAAAGGTTAGTAATTATGGTTCAGTACGGTATGCATCGGATCTATTACAAGCCTGTGTTACACATTCTGAATGCCGAGCTTAACCCCAAAGATCCATTTAATGCGAGTTTGATTCAGAAGGTGGTAAAATACCAGAGAACTCACACATTCACCCTCTTACACTGCCAGCCTTACGAGGCGGCCTTATTTGATGTGGCATGTAATTTAAGACACAATCGGGGCAAATTGTGCGGGTAGAGCAGCGGCACAGCATAAAACATGAAAAAGGAGGAAAAAGAGGAAGGAGACGACTCAGACTGGTTTGAGAATTAAGGCAGGAGTTTAAATGATATGTAATTGTGTTGTATTTTTAATGCAAGATACAAAGACAAACATCTAATCATCTTCATATCTACGCATGCAACTATCCATCCCACATAAATGTACATAGATTTTTTTTTTGCCTAAATGATAGCAAAATAAGGGAACATAAAAAAAAATCTTGCACTACCAAATTTACAACTTAATGCCTTTAGTGTCTTCTAGCAATGGAACTGAGTTGCATGCTGATATATATAATACACATGCACTTTGTCTGCATCGGACTGAATGTCAGCATCTAGACGTGCAATTTTTTTCCCCCACATCTGTGAAAGCAAAACACTCTGGAAGAACTTAAACTATGCTGTTGCATCAGGGAAAACTTCTGAATAATGTCATAATGCACTGATCCGATGAGGTCAGACATGACTGTTGACAGTAGTGTTATGCTACCGTGAGCACACAGGCATAAGGTTTAAATTCCAGATACAGCTCAACATACTTTACCCGTCTTCAAAAGTCAGGCGTGTCTGACATTAAACTTGGATTTTATGCCCTGCACCAGAGCTGGCCCAAGGCAATGAGAAATTCAAGTACGTCTCAGTAAATTGTTCCGTTGACGCTGTTTTGTCACATTAAAAGTATGTTTCAAACATAACCTTAAGTATTAAACATTTTTTTCCATTAAATCCACAACCCTCTATAATTTTCTTTTCTTTTTAGCAGTCTTATGTAATATTATAATCTTAAATGTCATGTTTTCATTGTTAGAAAACTATCTGTTAAATAAAGGCTTTTCAAATGTATTTTTTTTATATAATTACTGTTATGTAATTTGTCATTTCACCTAAATCTACACAGTCTTTAGTTTTAATGTAGACTTGCCAGTTTGACCATGACTGTTGCTTGTGTCTGGTCTGAGGTCACATTTTATGCACCAACCATCCTTCTTGTTGCAAGGCAACAGCTCTACCAACTGCGCCACTGTGCAGCCGTTTGTTTTTTTGTTTTTTTTATGCACCATCTAACTGTAAATTAATCAAATAAATAGCTGCCCCCTTTTTTCCAACTCTACACTGAAATATTCAGACATGATGGTCAGACTAAATGAATAGGTGGAAATAATAAGTGGAAATAACCTGATTTAGACTAGATTATTGTCTTGCGAGCAAGTGTGTTTGTTGTTCTTCTGATGCACAGTCATTAAATCTCACTTCAGATGCATGTTATCATGTAGCTTGCCATATAAAACCTAAATATGACTAGCAAAAAGCCTTGACTTTATTTGCATTTAATTAAATGAGACTGTTTGTTTCAATGCTTCCATTTTTGCCCATAAGAACTACCAGTATCATTAAATATGGTGCTGTGTTTGCCCAACATGGTGATGTCAAATTTCTGTGTGCTAGCGTGGAGCTGTAAAGGTTACATATGGTTCCTCATATATTAATGATGTGCTTAACTGTGTGTCAAGGGTATATTTGAGTTGGCATGGCTGTGGAATAGCAAACCAAAGTGTAGACATCCAGTCAGGAAATGGAGTGGCTCAGCTTGCCATTTAAAATGGCACTGAGCTGAAAGTGAAGAAAATGTAGTCAGGGAAAAGAAGAGTTTAAAGCATATGTTTCACAAAACCCTATAACCTCCTAAAATCATGCCAGTATGCAAGGAAACACACCTTTTTTCCTTATTTTGTTATTGTGAAAGATTTAAAAATCTTTTATTTTTCTTTAGCTTTGACATTTGTTAGTAAAAACAAGAACTTCTATATGCTTAAGCATATTTGACCATCCAGTTATTGATTTCTTGACTTGTTAGGAGCATGATCTTCCCTCTGATTTCCACATTTGATTGTAAAAATATAGGTTTGAAATTATGTCATATGTTGTTTTAATTGTTAAGATTAGTGCATTTTGAATAATTTGTCCTTCATACGGTTGCAGTTATTATTGTAAAAATATATTTAAAATATTGTAAAACATGATTGATTATTAGATTGTTTTTATATTTGACTAATAGAAATGAACTTAAAACAAAAGTGTCCAACTCTGGACTGCAAAAACCAGGATCTGTGCTCTTAAAAAATGTTGTGTAAAAGGACAAAATGTGTGAAAGAGTGGGTTTGTTTGGTCAAAGCATGTTTCCCTGAAGGGCCCCTAAGGCTAGTGTGCAGTACTTCAAATTCCTCTGGGTATTGTGGACTAAGGGAAAAGTTTAACTGTCTATTTACCTCAGTTTCTATTCTGTTAACTGTACAACAGTGTTGTACATACTGTTACTCGTGCTCAGGGCAATTTCCATGCAAGTAAAATTTAATAGAGTAAACTAGATACTATCTGTTAAATATATGTATATAAATGTACATATTTCCTTTCCTATTAAAATTATCTTTGTTTTTGCCAATCTATACTTTTTTTCTTACTCACAGCGTGGTGAGTCGCAGGATTTTTAGAACACAGGTAGAAAACTCTGCCTCAATGACATATCTGACTCACATTCAATAGAACAAACACTTACGGTGTCTTGTTCATTCATCAACCATCTAGACAGTCTGTAATTTGCGGCACCAGTTGCTATGTTAATTCTGACCTGGAGCCATTACGGTGTTGCATTCACCTGCAGCGTCTAACCAAAGACCTTGTGCTGTATACAAGCTACTGTTACTTGGGGATCACAGGGTTGCTGGTGACCCAATTACTATTCAGCTGAAGTAACAGGAATGACCTTTCCTCACAAAAGTCTCCCATTAATATTTGAATGTGCCCATCTCTGAAGCATTAATATCCTGCTTAGCTCATTGCAACACTGTGCCAATGTCATTCAAACCTTTAAAAGAGATTATGAGGAGATAAAACTGTGCCTTTATTATTATATAATCTTTGATAGAGGTGGAACTGCTACGTTCAGCAGCAAGTGTCAAACTGATCAAAGCGCTTTGGTTCAAAGCTAAGAATGCTCCGCTGGAGCAAAATACGTGAATGACTTGACAAATTATTTTTAAGCATTTAATTAAAAATAATTTAAAATAGATTAAATCTGTCAGTGTAAATGGGATTCCTTATTTGTAAAACTGCATACAAGTTGATTCGACTGTGCCTCGTTTTAATTGGTGTTCAAAGCAAGTATGCTTTTCCACAGTTCTGAGTTGGCAAGGAAGCATTTTTATCAGGTGGTTTTGCTTTTTAGCAACTAGAGGATTTAGATTAAACTAGGTTGCAATGTCCAATAAATGAAAAGAAAAGAAGGAAAAAGCAGATAAAAAAGGAAATGGAAGTACTACATGATAAACCCCATTACTGGTGTTAGACTTGCTGTTAAAGCTTTGCTATATTGTGGGGTTATTTTTGCATGGTTTGCGATATTAATGGATTTTTCTGTGTTGTGATTGTGAACAAGAAACTCTAAAGCAACAGTTTGAATCCAAGAAACCCTGGAGGTTTTGGTTCACTTCTGTTTGTGGTATATAATAATACATTTCCAGCTAAAACATGGATTTCACTAAACTCCTGGTGATGTTCTATGACAGGGGTCTTCAAACCCAGGCCTCGGAGGCAGGTGTCCTGCAACTTTCAGGTGTGTTTCTGCTTCATTGCTCAAGTCAAATAATAAACTGATCAGGATTCTGGAGGGCTTAAATCCAGAATCCTGATATAATTCAGGACGATATAATTCAGTTCGTGTTCCGAGATGGGGCCGTTGTCATGCTCGCTCATTCATTAAACATTGTCTGGAAGTAGATACAAGCCTCTCATATCAACCCTATTGTGTTCAAATGAAGTAATGAAGAAGCAAAGAAGAGCTAATTTCTCAAATAAGTGAAACTCGGTCCGAGAAGCTGAAAGCCACGGTAAGAATGACAACAATAAGAATAGGAATGCATCAGTAAGGAAGTGAGTCCAGATCAGAAGAGCATACATAATCTAATTCATTACTTCTGGCTCAAACTATTTATTGCACTACATTAATAGCATACCAGACTCGATTAAATCAGGCATGCATATTTCTGTGGAGCTTGTCAGTGGTAAGTAGTACATATTAAATAGCAGTGTGTAAACAGGAAAAATAATATATTGAATGGGCTCTGAATTATGTAAACCTATTAATTTTCCCTCAAAATATATATGTGTGTGATTTGTGCACGGGAATTATTAACACATTATAAAGTAATAACTGAATGTTTTCTCCGCTCTAATCTCTATTAAACTGATCTTTCTTTGCCAATATTGTTGCACTTTTTGATTTTGTTTACAACAAATCATCTGCTACAATGTCCTCTGGTTTTACTATGAAATGATGACATGACTTCTTGTCACTGCTTTACAAACCTTGAGGTTTATAGATGTTAAAGGATGTAACTGTGGAAAAGGAGGGTGGTCAGTATAAAGTGACTGTTAAAGCTGCACTATGTTCAGTTTTTCAAAACATAGTGCTGAGTAAAACATATTTCATTTCTATAAAAACCGTGTGCATGTGGTCATCAAGCATGCTGGGTCAGTCCTTTTTCCTCTGTTTTAATTTGATAGTTATAAAATCTACTATGATAAAAGACCCTTAAGGAAGTTTGTGACAGGAAAATGGAGTGAAGGAACATCGATCCATAGGGGAACTAAAGCGGAACTGGCTTCAATCCAAACAGCTTCTCTCAGCAAAAAATAGCATTCATTGGATGTGTGGGTACATGTGTGTGCATGTGTGTGCGTGTGTGTGTGTGTGTGTGTGTGTGTGTGTGTGTGTGTGTGTGTGTGTGTGTGTGTGTGTGTGTGTGTGTGTGTGCTCACAAGTGGGTAATTGTGAGCTTGTGCAAATACTGACATTAACATTACAAAAGGCATATCCAAGCCTGCAGTGCTGACCATAGATGTCATAATAAGGGGATGAGGAGGCAAATCTGGCCTCTCTGAGGAAACTAAACAGCATTAAAATTTTACTGTGTACTTTACACATTTTATTCATGACTCTGGAAGATCGCCGAGTTCCTTTCCTTCCTTATCTCCCCCCCATAGTCTCTTAAACTACCCCTCTCCATCTATGTCTTCCCTTTCTCTTCTTTCGAACAATCTTTATGCCTCTCCTTAGGCTACATCGTCTGATCTGATCAGCAGCTGCTGAAGCTGATATATGAGCTTTGTGAGCGGGACATACAGCGGAGGAGAGAGTGGCTTCCAGAAATACACTGCATCAGATTACTGTACTGCTAGGCATCAGAAGAAGCGAAGCATGCTAAACAGAAACGTGTGAAGGCTTGCCTCACCCATTTCGAAGTCATGGTTTGGCTTTGATATCGACGTTTGGTTTGGAGGTTTAAACTCCCCCCTGTTGGTTCCGTTGTGTAACTGTTTTTACAGCTCAGTGGCAGCACAAGTGGCTTACACATAATTCTTAAGATATCTAAAGATTTAATTTTAACTAGTTTGAGACATGTTCGAGATATCTTAAATTGTAATTACTTGTATGTAACCCATCAAACGACAAATCCGGTGATGTCATTTGAGATATCCGGAAAGGAATTTTGACTCATCAAAAACATAATTGCAGATAACTTGAATTATTATTCTTACTAAAGAATGCAAAGCTCAGATATCTCAAATTACCATTCCGGAGAGTCAAAATGTAGCCGGGTCTAGTCTAGTCATTTTTAGATATCTAAAAAGTAATTACGGATAGTCCGATGGAACAAATTTTATGGTAAAAAGGCCTGCCATAAATGTAGCAGAGTGAAACGCTTTGCGATCTGGAGGTGTGAAGAGTCTCGTTCACAGAACACCAAAACGAGTTGCTTCGAGATGGACCTCATGACAAGAACAAGAGACGGGCAATGATGAGGAATTCAAACCAAGGCATTCCAGTTTCACATTATACTGACAGTAGTTGAATGATTTAAAAGTGAAAAAAAAAAAAGATTTCAAAACATACACTTTAGAACACCATATTTTTATGCTTAATCTCTAGCTATGCTTTTTACTGAACACAATTGTCTATATTTTGAGGCAAATGTATTTTACATTTTATTTATGTCTACACAGAAGAAGTTACAGGCAAAAAGTCGATCCATTTGCAATTTATTTTCTAGGTCTTCATATTTTATATTTCACAGATGAAAATGATGTAAAATAAGATGACTAAGGACTTTCAAAAAAAGAAAAAAAACTGAAATCAGGAAGGGGAGTCTGTTAATACTGTTATTTGTTCTGTAAGTTATGTAAGGATCTGGCAAATCAGTCAAGTCCACAGTCAAGCAAGTCTTGCTAAACAGAATCTAAGAAATACTTTTCTTTCTGCTTACTTCCCCACTCTTCTCCCAATGGCTCCCTTCTTAAAACCCCCTTCATTCATCATTTCCTCCCTCTCCTCCTTCTCTCCACCGAACATGTCCAGAAACCCAAAATGTGGCTCAAAGGCAACAGCATAAAAAGTGCTTCCTCTTCAATCTGTCTTTTTTTTTTCAAGTTAATGAGAGGGAAAATCTTCACTGGACAGTCTGTTAATCAAAATATTGTGCCGTCTTTCACATCGTTTTCTCTTTCCAATAGGCTCCCCAAATGGTTTTCTCTCATTTATTTCCTGTCCAATTTTCTGTCAGGATATTGAACACAAAATCAAGAAATTAGAAAGACGAAAAGTGTTGGAGGGAGAAAAAGAAAAGTGTTAAGGAAAAGTACTTAGAACAGAGAACAGAGAAAAAAAACGAAGCTTTTGAAGAAACAAAAGGAGAAAATTCAAAGCCTCCGGTGAAATTGTGAGAAACAAAAATCTATTTGAGTACTTTGGAAATCAGCAGCTTTCAGCTGCTAATAACAGAACAAACCGAGTGACAAAGAGACTGAGCAGAAATGACAGGGGCAATTAGTACGGAGAGGAAAAAGAGTCCACATAGTGAAATGACAGTTGTATTTCTATTCAAATGTCAAGTGATTTTGTTGCTTCAGGAATTATGCAAGCCATGAAATATAAATTATTGGGAAAATGAATAATCAACAGTGTTGTACATGAGTTTGGAGTTGTACAAGCCGGTTTATGAGAAAAACAAAGAGAAACAGAGAAAGGGGGACTTTAATCTGCCCCTTTCTTTTTGAGTGCGTAAACAAAATTACACCTTTTTGGACTTGCATTTAGAAAAAAATACGCTCTAAAACCTGTCATACTGAGTTGCAAAACGCTTTTTTTACGCGTCCTCAAAATGTAAAAGTGCTTTTAGATGCATTCAAGGGCTCTGTTAAAGAGCAAGCATGAACTTCTGCCATTAGAGAAAAGTGACATGCAGTGACAAGTAGTCCTTACGTTTGTTAGATCTTTCTCACTCTGGACTTGTTGACATTTCACATCAAATGAAGAACAAGTACATTTAATTACATCACAACTGTCGGTGACCTCGTTCCACTGACCGGTGCATGCTGGCTCATTGTCTTGGCTTACTGGGACAACTTAATCGTCCATGTGACAAGTGCTTTGGTTGGGTAACAAGGGCATGTTTTAGCCCTCACATTTAATCTGTGTAGCAACTTTCTGACAGAGAGGTAAAGTGACATTTAGAACAGAAATTTCACATTATTATTATTTTTTTTTGTTATTATTTATTATTAGATTTTCAATTGTATAGAAGTTAATTTTTCCTTCCACTCTGACAACAACCCTGAACGTACAGCCAGAATGACAGCTGCATGGATTGGATCAAGACATATTTCTTTGTTAGGACGGTCATGTCAGGGGCGTCATGTGGCTCAGCAGTGAAGCAGACACTTCAGGCTGAAACTGCAGTCCTCAGAGCAGCCGTCCCAAGTTCGATTTCCATGCCTGGACCAATTACTGCATGTCTTCCCAATCTCTCTTTGCCCTAATGCCTGCTCGACTACTAATGAATAAAGGCCACCAGTGCCAAAAAAGACCTTTTAAAAAAAAAAAAGAACAGTTCTGTGAGTGCAGACTTGAAAAGAAAATTACCATTCACAGAGGCTTGCCATTCAATTTGATGGAGTTTCAGCTGTTTTGTATAGCAGAATCAGCAAAAATGTCAGTCTCTAGATGTAAAAATCCAGCTTAGGAAAAATAAATCCAGCTGTAATTTCTGATAAAAGGAGGCCTGCAATGTATTTTCTCAAAGGAAGTTGAATAAAATACTTTGATCAAATCATTTTAAGGTTTGTACTTGGATGAAATGTAGAAAATAATTTATCCTTTTCCCTGAATGTCACCACTATTCAATGATCATTCACAAAAAAATACCAATAAAATACTTCAAAGTCTTTGTGACAGAATGTACAAAAGTTCAAGTGGTACAAAATATGTATTTTTCAAAGCACCCAATGATGGACAAATATGACAGCTATATGTTATGCATGTATTTCTATCATGTTTCCATGTGTGCAATGTTACATTTCAAACTTTATCACAACTTAAAGGTATGATGGATATGTCAAAGCTACTTGGTTCCACTCTGGAAAAAAACAGCAAGACAAAGAGTAAACAACTTGCACATTTTCTACTTGTCTTTCGATGGAAACATATTTACTTGCAGTCTCTCATCTCATCAAACTGTAGACTTAATTTATCTTGCTAGTTGTAACAACAGTGCTTCCTGTGTGATGATGCAACCGAGAAAGAAAGCTATGACTTAACATGGAAGAAACAAAGACTTAATGACATTAAACTAATCCAGCAGACTCCTGCCTTCGTCAGTCATCTTTCACTTCATGTCGCCTAATGTTCTCCATCGTCATTTCAATTTTCCACAGTCGCCATAATTTCTTAATTTGCACTTGCCATTTTACTCTTTGGCTGTGTGAAGTAGCACTGAGCACTTCAGAATCGTATCTGTGCTAGATGCCAGTCAGAAGGTTCCCAGCAACTAAACTTCCCTATGAAATGTTTTAATTGCTCACAGCAGGACCTGACCAAGAGTAAAGTAACAGAAGCAGTTTAAATGCTAAATAAATGTGATTCACAGTTACACCAGACTAAATGCACACAAACAGCAGTGAGAAAGTAAAAATGGAACAACAACGTGACTTTTTTGAGGCCAAACCGTTTGGGACACATTATATAGAATTAAAACTGGTGGTGAAATGCCTCCTGGACTAAGATGACTAGCAATAGAAAGTTTTAACAACCACTGTATAGTAGATTTATAATGCATTTATACAAAAAAAAGAGCTTTGGTAGGTTAAAATGTAAGAGAAAATGTGAAGTTGAGTATTGCTCAGTCAGCAGTATTTAGGTTTACTTTCTAACCAAAACTTTATTTAAACTGAGTTTGCTGTAACTGCTGACCAACTGACTCACAAAAATGTAAGCCATTTTAATATTTGCAAGTCAGGAAAAACAGTCATTGTCTGGGAATTACAGAGCTACCAAGCAGATAGCCTGTCTAATTAACCAGCTAATGGCAGTCTGTTATATTTATGTGCTCTATAAAGGGCAGAACTGCCAAAAGGAAGTGGTGAACTGTCAGGCCTTTTAAAGTATTCAGAGAAGGCTCTTAGTTGTCAAAAAGGATAAAAAAAACCCTGAATAGATAACATTTTAAAAGTACAGCTTGTCTACTTGGGTAAAATTTAGCATCTTTGTCTAAAATCCTTCTGGTGTCCGATGCTTCAGGTTGTTGGGAATGACATCAGAAAGATACAAAAGATACAAGATGCAAGTTTACTTCATTCCTAAGTAATGCACACATACCCACTTTATAGACAATAAACTACTCTATGATAGTTAAGGTCAGGAGTTAAAGTACAATGCTAGGTGTTTGGAATAACGCACAAAAAATATGTTAGAATGCTAAAAAAAGGCAATAGAGATGAAAAGCAGATTATTAAACTTCCTCAACATATTACTCATTTTCCTTGATCCTGCCAAAATACCAGCCTACACATGTATTGAGATCTCAGTTCTCAGCGTCGTAAGACTACGTTTTGAAGACATTTCGATACATATTTTCTTGTTGGCTTCAGCTGTTTGCCAAGAATTGTGCATCCCCCATTATTGACACAGTAAACAGACAAACATCTGACCTACTGAACTAGTGAAGGAGTCAGAACGTGACAAGGGTAAAGGGGGAAAAGGTGAGCCCACATGTCAGCCTCACACAGAGTGACAGAAAAAGTGTGGCGGATGAAATCAAGGGAGGCGGAAGCAAACCGACAAGGAAAAAAAAGCGGCTTTGATTCTGACATCCTCGCCACGCACCTCGCTCGTGTTAGAAACAGTTTGCTGTCAGAGCTGCATTTCTTAACTACGTAAGCCTTTCAGCAGCTCCCAAGCGTATTGAGATCAGCGTAGATTTAACACATTCAGAGATAACAGAACGGAGCAGTCAGTGTAATAAATACCAGATAAGACAACATGTCACTAGCTTAGCCTGACAAAGATACAGGTCTGCTTCCCCGCAGCTGTTTGTTTTTTGTCTGCAACGCTTGACCGCATGTCACTTAGTGTGTGTCCTTGATTTTCTTATCAGTACAGAGGGCTTCACCCATTGTGTGTTCAGCCACAAGCGAGATGATGATAAACCCAGTCTGATGCTGCTGTCTGCTAACAGCCAGTCATGCTTCTGTAACCTTTTCTTGGTGTGAAATACAAAGCTAAAGCTGTTTCTTTAGTCTGTCTTTCAAGACCTCGCTGTGAACATTTTCACAGTTTCCCCTCTGACAGCTGTTGCCTCCACACCACTGCAGGAAGATGTGCATCTACAGAGTGGAAATTGCAAACTGTTAATAGCCCACCTGTTTTCAATGGGTTGCTTGTACCACAGCTAAACCTCTAATCCTGAATAATTTACGAGAAAGAGATGCAGAAGGTGATATCTGCAGGGAGCTGCAGAGCTAGGAGGGATAGAAAAGCTAGCACAAACCAGCACAGTACATCTGGCAAAAGTATTCAGACCCTTTAAACTTTTTTATTTTTTCTGTTTTCTAACATTACAACCACAAACATTAGTGTTTTTGTTGGAATTGTATGTGACAGACTGACACAAAATAGCGCAAAATCGCAAAACAAAAAAAGAAAAAAGTTTAAATCAGTGCTTTGTAATGAAACAATTTCACAACTTTTGACTATTTCAAAGAACATTGTTCAACACATCATTCCAACGTGGCTCGCATATGGCACACCTGAAAACCTATCAAGACATGGCTGTCCACCCAACATAAGAAACCAAACAAAAAGTTGAGATTTGCACTCAACAAATTTAAACTTTAAAAAACAGCAGCAGGAACTGACTTTCTGCCAATGTGTGTCGAGAAATACCTAAGCTACATAGCACTCCAAACACACCATACCGTGCGTCTTTACTAATAAATAACTTTTAATACAATGCTAACCAAATTATTTTTACAGGAACCTAGAAATAGAAGAATACAGACAACATGTGAGAAGTCCAGATACATTTTCAAATTATTATTTTTTGTCCCAAAAATTGTGTTATTGTTGTAGTTCTATTTTATTTGACCGGAAAGATTGATTCATATACATTACATTATACATTCGGTGCTTGATAACTGATGTGCCACAGAAGTGCCACATTCAACTTTTGCAAACTAAACTAGGCAAAAAAAAATGTCAGTACACAGATGTGCAAAGCTGGTCAAAACATCTGACAACAGACAAAAAAGGCTGGAATTGCAGCAAATGTTGAGTCGACAATGCCTCACTCACTTTCTCACGCAGATGCCTTCAGTACAAATGTCTGCCAGATTTATAACTTTTTCCATCCACATAACAAATATCCACCTTTTCTGCTCATTTCTCACTTTTTAGGCTTACCAGGTACAACAAAAAACAAACAGAAAGTAACTGCATTAATAAATTTGCCTAGGAAAGCTTCTAAAAAGGAGAAACAAACAGATAAGTACAGGGAAAATGAAGAAAAAGCACTTCTTTATCTTGGTGAAAGTTAATTCTGTAATATTATATATGTAATGCTTCACAGTTAGAGCAGGACTCAAACCATTAATACAATCTGGGGAAATTATGTGAGGGGCCTGTAGGAGACTGATAGTAGGTTTGCAGCTGTGATTTTTGGGAAGTCCTTGTTTTAGCTCACTCACGGAATTCAAATATACCGATTTAAATTCATGCAGCCGACTTTATGTACAAAACTATTCAATCTTGTCTAAATACCATCGTATCTGACAGAATCCCTCAGCACCTGTCGGTATTCCACAGCGATAGAGCAAGCAGTGGCAGTGAGCCAAGAGTTAAGCCCATCATGCACAGGCTCTCTCTTATCTATCTGCTCCACTGGGAAAACAAGGCAGCGGCTAAGGAGGACGGAGAGATAAATGTCCTTTCTTTACTCCAAGTGCATTACTCTGCTCCGTATAATCTTTTCCTCCTGTTCTTCTTCCACCTCATTTCTCCACAGAAAGTTTGCAGACATTGCTCCTCCCTCAGCAACTCGCAGCTGTCCTCAATTCGATGAGTTCTGTGCTCAGCATCTTCTTACTTTTTAAGCAGCTCCACTATTTGCCTTCCCTCTGCACAAACGCTGTGTGGCCCGTTTTTTTGTTTTTTTTTTGAACAACAGAAAGAATGATAGAAAGTTCAAAAAGTTGGCCTATTTAAAAAAAAGGACCACAGTGTGTGTTTCTGTGTTGGAGCTTACACAGAAAGCTCCAACACAGAAAGACGCAAGAATTGACTGACTTAGGATTTAGTCAGTCAATTCACGCTAAATAAATGGATGAAAAGATTTTCCACACTAACCTCTAATGTAGAACCTGTTAATTGTTCTCCAATGCATTTTTATTAAGATTCTACAGTAAGAGATAACATGATTTAATACAAACCTGCAGCCATTGTGAAAAAAATACTGTTTTTTAGGAATTTCATAGGTAAAAACCAAAGTTACATCCATATGGATTTAAAGCAAAGGGTTGTAGATATTTCTGATTAAACACATTTATTTAATTGATAATCACTGTAAAAGCAGGAACGGCTGCTAATGTGTTACATATGTTGTGTTTTAACACAATTTCAAAAAGTAAAGACATCAGAAATGACCTTGCAGATGCAATGGTAGCTGCAATGTGTAAGTCAATTTTGTTTTGAAGGTCATCATTCAACAGTGAGAAAAATTACTAAGGAGATTGAAACATGTAGGTCAAATTTCAACCCTTCCAGGAGTGGACCAGTCGGCAAATTCACCCTTCAGGTTACACCTTGAAATGCTCAACGCCATAGTAAAATACAAAATCCAGTTAAAGGCTCCGCTGGCACTTTAAATGTCCAAGACCATACAAACAGCTTGTTCATGTGCAAAGAAGAAGTTAAGCTAAGATCAAGGCTCTTATCTCAAAGAATATGGCAGCATGACTTGGGTTGACAAATCTGAATCTGAACAGCCAAGAGATTTTTGGAACAGATTAAACCAATTTCAAAAAGTTTAGCTAAGCTGTAGGGTGACAACTCTGGCTCGTCTGTGGCTACCAGACTAAGTTGTCCTCCCATTGTTGAGTCAACAATGAACACCTTTCGATACCAAAGTATTCTCGAGTCAATGAGGTGACATTTGTCTGACAGGTAAAGCCTTACCAAAAGAGAACCGTGCACTGCAGCAAATGTAGAAAGGCCGAAGGAGAAAATAAATCAGGTGCTGCAATGGGCCAGTCAAAGTTCAATCCTCACCCTGATATACATGTTGTGGTAGAACTTATTAAGATCTATGCATTAACAAAGGCTTCCACCTTGATGAAGGAAAGCAAAAAAAGTTAAGATCAAATATTAAGATTTAAAGTTTTTAAGAGTTATTGCTACAAAGTGTTTCCACAAGTTGAGTATTATAATGATAACTAGATTCTCTCACACACACACAAATTGTTATATCATAAGAAGTGACATATTGGAATCTTTTTTTAATCTCTATTTATCTTTTTGTATACTACATAGTTTTACAGCCCAAAAAAAGACCAGAAAATGTTTATTTCCCGACACATAATATCCTATAATTAAACAAGGATGTGTTTTACTTTTTTCCATTTCGGTTAAAAATACATTTGGTAATACCTGAAGCTTGGCACACATATAACATTTATCTCTGCAGCTCAGTGGCTATTTGTGTTCAAACAAACGATGCTGCACAACCACATACGTTGTGCTTGAAGAAGACTAAACTCTAAGTGGCAATAAACACTTTTCTCTCTACTCATCATTATGAGGTAAATGTTGTTTGCACAGTGTAATGACAACAGAATAAGGACACATCAGCATTTAGATTGGTTCCCTTAAGCTAACAATGTAATTTACTACAGTATGCAATTCCATCTGCCACAGGGTGTGAAAAATCTCCCAGGAAAATGTGAGTTTCACATAAAAAAAAAACAACTAAAACAGAAGTTACTTCTCCTTGTTTTGCCAACAGCAATCACTTTCCCCCAAAAAATAGCATAACACAGACCTGCTACACAACTAACTGCTGTAGAAAGTTTTCTTTAAAGTTTCCTTTTCACTAAGATGAATGTTATTGAAATAATAATGTTCTCAAGAAACAGAAAACCAAAACATATCTAAAGTTAATCGAGGAAAAAATAATACCCCTCTCGCCATATAGTTCTTCTATTAAAACTATTATATTAATATTGAATTTTAAATGTCATAACTTATACATCATTTAGACAGATAGAATAGCTGATATTTTTTGATATAATTACCTGCAGTTACTGAAAAAATAACCAGTAATATCTGGTTCCTGTCCAAATTGGACTTTTTTTAAAAAGTAAATTTCAGAATTGAACTGTAATGTTTACTTAGAAAATTTAAGCAAAGTGTCTTTGATTAAAGACAAAATTTCTCCCTGTGGTTTCTATTGCAAAAGGTACTTTACAATAATAATGTATTCTCAGATTATTTTCAATTTTTTTTAAATGAGAAGAATGTTCTAGAAATGATTCTTTTGATAACCCCACCCCACCCTATGTCTAATAGAGATTCCCACAACACAAAATGCTGAGAGTAAACAATCCAACCTTAAGCTGCAGCCAGAAAATTTGTACGACAATCCAATTTTTCTTTGTTTCCATGACAGGGAAAGTCCAATAAACATGAAAAGGTCACAGCTTGTAAAAGAAAAAAACTGAATTAGGCAAAAGTCATGGTCTGAACCACAGTGAGGCAGTGAAGCAATACAAAAAAAGGACACAAAAATCTATGAGAAATCTTTATGAGTACTTGATATAAACACATTAAATAAATGCATTTCTTAATGATTTCAGGAATATGTAAAAACAGATAGTGAAGTAGCTCCTGAATAGCCTCCTGACTACCAGTAGTTCATTTTTGTCCTCTATAGTATGCACCCACTGCTGCATACTACTGAATGAATTCATTTTGGCATCTACAGAGGACATTTAGAGCTTTTCAATGAAACCAAATGTGAAGGGGTGGGGCTTTTGTACCTTCCTTTTTCTAATTCATAATAATGGCACATTTTATGGGAAGAGAAAAGAAAATTGCATCAAACTTTTTATTGTGCAAACCTTGGTTTAAAATTGTGTTGGCATATTCTAAATAAGTCTCTTAGCAGCATATTAAAACATTCTATGAATTATTTTGACTGTATTTTATCATAGTATTTAAAAATTGAAAAATTGGCCTCTATAGTGGACATTTGTAATTATTTTCTGTTTTTTCTGTATCCATCCATCCATCCATCCATCCATCCATCCCTCCATCCATCCATCCATCCATCCATCCATCCATCCATCCATCCATCCATCCATCCATCCATCCATCCATCCATCCAT